>SEOQ01000050.1:0-68465 GCA_004679275.1 Dentipellis fragilis
GAACCAACAGAAAGCCCATCAGGACCCACAATATGTCTTTCAGAATAGAGACAACTGGTCGTAGTTGGGGCTAGAGGGAAAATACAAGAAAGCTCGTTATACAAATGTCTGATTGAGATTGCTCTTCAAGTTCGTCGCACCAGTCACTGCCCACCATGATGACCACGACAGCTAGAATATTAGGTCTTGAAGTTCATATACTGCCTCAACTGCGATCTGCTCGGACATCAAGGCTGCGTGTGCGCAAGCCAGCATCCGCGCCCAGAATTGGGTAATTAAATTTATATTGGTCGCACCGGGTCGGTATACTTCTCACCAACTAGTGCACCATAAACCAGCACCTACAAACACCTACATGTACATCTATCTGTATTTTCCTGCGGAGTCATCGTCTCGAGTTCAGCACTTCGCACACTTATGTCCAAGTCACTACTTGCCATGCACCCAAAATAAGTTACTATGTGCAATATTAACACGCCCCTATAAGCCAATAACCCGAACCAAGTCCTAACTCACAAGCACCAACTGGCAGCGATCACGATCAGCGATTGCGGCGGATGGACGCCTTGAGCTGCTCCGCGCCGAACTTCTGCATTCCGGACAGCGAGAGCTCCTGCCCGAGAAATTTGACAAGCACCTCGGGCTCCTGACAGCCCTTCTTCGTGCGCCGCAACGCGAGCACCTTTGCGAGCTCGCACGTTGACCCAGAGAACATCTCCCGGCGCGTTTCGGTGTGCCTCGCGAGGTACTCCTCCAATGGCACAAAGTGTCGCCGCAGGAGGCCCTCGGAGATACGCAGGCGCGTCGCTGCGCGGAGGGCGGTGACAAGAGACGCGAAACAGGAAATTGTTAGACAGGGCGCGGCACCAGAGTAGAGACTAACGTACTCCATGATGTGTTCATGATGACCGCCCAGAGATGTTCCGGTGGCGACCATTTATCCTCGGGGTGCTTTGAATTGTGTTGCATAAGATCTGATAGGGCGCGGCGAAGGATCTCGCTCGTGTGGATTACCCCACGCTCATCGAACGCACCGCTGTCGAACGGTGACAGCGTGTCGACGACCATCGAGCGGTCTGCGACTTGGATCAGCAGTTGCCAATAACGCATAGTGAATCACGCACTGGGAATATTCCATTCAATAAGCCAGACGCCAACAAGAATAGAGCTCGTGGGGAAGAGCACTGTCGAGCGGCGCATGTTGTACGTGAGCCATTGGTCAGGCTGCTTCGAATCGGAGCTGTGCCGCGCCCACTCAGGTTTGGTCTTGTCGCGGCGCGTGCGTGCCTTTGCCCAGCTGAAGGTAATATATCGTCGGTGATTTGGGTTTTCCGGCGCTTTGCCGAAGAGCTCCTTGTCGGGGAATCCGGCCTTGAGGTAGCGCTGCTCTATATCTTGGAACGTGCGCAGGTCGTTTTGGTGCTCGAGGACCTGCGAATCGTGTCAAGACGGCTGCGAGACACATGATGGCGGGACGCGTACCTCGGGCACGGCGAGCTTCGAGAGGACGTGCTCACGCCACATGTGCTCACAGTGGTCGAGCATCTCCGGCAGCTCCGTCTTGCCGACGAGGTCTGCCGCAACATCGCACGTCACCAGCTCCATATCCCGCGTACCGAGTCTGCATTGTGGTCGATCTCAGGGCACTTACAGCTGAAAGCATGCAAACGCACCTCGCATGGGATAGGCTACACGTCTTGCGCCCACCCTTGAACAGCTCTTTGCAGCGCCACTTCCCGATGACACCGCGCGCTGATGTCCCGCCACAATTGGTACAGCTGCGGAGAGGCTCAGCATCGTCGTCACGGAGACCAAGACAGCAGCGAACAGTCTTACCGACGGTACTTGTCTGAGCAGGACAGACACATTATCTGCAAAAAATAGGTCATGAGCGGCGAGTCAGCATATCCCGACGTGAAACGGATCTCACCTCTGCAGTGAACGCGATCACCGAGCGTCGCGGGACGAACCCGCCATGCCCCTTTACGTGCTGGCAGATGTCACACGTCGCCGGCGAGGATATGTCCTCCATCTCCATGCTACGTTTCCTCGAGGGCACGGTCGGTGTATACGGCTTGCATGTGAGGCAGGTGAATACTGTATCGTATGGGACTTCGAGCTCCTCCTTGGTGCCGCGTAGGAGCATCTTCGCCATCAGCGTGCTGCACTTGTGGCAGACGACGTCGCACGGCTCGACGACCTTTCCCGCGCGCTTCTTCGCCGCCGCGCCGCTGCCGGATGCAGCGGCCGCCTCGACGATGTCCTCTCCGCGCTCGAGGTCCGCGAACGGCAGACTCTCGTCCCCAGGGCTATCCTGCGTTGAGTTGGTCGCAGGAGGCGTGTGACTCGAGGACGACGCCGAAGGGTCGACAGTGTGGAACTCAGCCGCGGTCGAGGGGCTCCAGCGCGCGCTAGGCGCGGCCCCGGGCGCCTCGGCGAACCACGAGTTGATGAACTGCGCCTGAGCGGCGTCGAGCACAGGCGTGTACTCCGACGGGTAGCTCGCAGTGAGAGCCTGCTGGGCCGCGAGGCTCAGGTCAGCCAGCATGCCTGCGTCCCACTCGCCGAGCGCCTGCGTCTGTGCCTGGGACTGGTGCGGATGCGCCTGCATTGGCATTTGCATTTGCAGTTGCATTTGCGCTTGCGGATGCGGGTGCGGATGGGCATGCGAATGAGAGTGCGTAGGACTACCTGCCGAGGTTCTGCTCTGGAAGTGCGCGATGGCGAGCTCAGCTTCGCGCTGCCTACGCTGCTCCTCGCTCTGCTGCCGCCCTGCCTCGGCGATCTGCAGTTCGATCTCGCGAATGCGCCGAGTTTCTCGCAGGATCTCGAGTTGGACCGCCTGCTCGTTTTCCACAGGAACAGGAGGCGGGCCCATGGGCATAAAGAAGTCCGAATTGAAGTGCTGGGACTGAGACGAAGATGGGAGGTTGTCGGGGAGGGTGAAGATGGACTGCTGGTGAGGGTGCTGATTCTGGTGTTGGTGTTCTTGACCATTCTGCATATGGGGCTGGCCTCCAGAGTAATTTGCGTAGGGATCCATGGTGAAAGTCTGCGGGAGAGAGGGGAGGAGGTTAGAACTAATATAAAAGCATGAAGGACGCGTCTTGCCGTGCCGCGAAGCCGTCCCGTGCACAGACGTGGGAACTCCGCTCGAAAAAGAAACTCACCAGGTTCGTTATAGCAGTTCTTCTCCTCCGCGTGTTTTATGCCGTCAAGATTGTCGAGAAGGAGGTCGATGGTACGTTTGTCACTCAGGCTAGACTGCCCTTCTTATGGCCTCTCAGAAATTGGCGAAGCCAGAAGGACACTCGTGACACGGTTTTCGGGCGCTTTGGTCACGTAGACGCCTCATAGCCGCCGGGTTGCTTCACCGCTTTCCGCTGAATTCTTTCGCCTTCGCACCTTGCATCGACTTTGAGGCCAGCAAGCTCACACATCGCTGACGCAAGCTACCCCGTCGCACTCTTTTCGCTGCGATCTCACCTCATATCGCTCGCTCACTTACACACCAATAATGTACAGGCACCGCCGTGATCAACTGCATCTCTCACATCGACATCGCATCACAGATTGAGGGGAAGAGATCTTGGTTGCCTATCATCACGAATACATCGCCTTCTTCCGATTCAGCAACGATGCGATAATCGTCCGGAATGTCATTTGGCGCGAGCGTTCGATGTCTCGCGCTTCTCGTCCAGCGCGCCTCCAGTTACTCCACACAATGTAAGTCACCGCGTCCCGATGTACTCGCTCCGCGTGATATGACCAGAGTATGGTCGGATGCAACTTTCACCGGCCGCGCATTCAGGCGCGAGAACCGCTCGCCAGGCTCCGCGATGAAACGGGGTGTCCGACGACCCCACGTTCGTATCACAACTCTACGTTCTCTGACGACTTTATCGCCTCTATCGACAAACCAGTGATGCGCTCGCCGACACCCCGCAAATTTATCCTCCTTGTCGCCGAGCCTCCATGAGATATGACGCCGCAATCCCGGGCGATCTCTGATCTAGACCCGGACAGCTCGCGCGGGCCATGAGAATCGACAGAAAAGAACCCAGCTATCATATCGTTTGTTTAGTGAGCCTTTTGTCATCGAGTCCCCTGCTGACCGTGCTGCTGACTTTTCACTTACAGATCCCCTCGCCGTCTACGCTACGACGTGCCGATAATATTTCCGGTATTAATCGAAGAGGACTAATGCAGGGAGGAAACGGGCGTATATGAGGGAAATTATCGGCTATCTCCATATCGCGGTGTGCTGCAGTGTTTGGCTGCCTCGGCGATGGCGCAAATGAGCCACGTTCAACGGGAGCTCAGCATGCGGTTGTTCGTTTTTTGCCTTCTTTTAGGCACCCTCCTGAAGGCAATGACCAACACCAGCCTTTCACACCACGACGGTATCGATTCACCTCTCCAAGCAGGCTCCAACGGGAACCGACCCTCGGCCTCTCATTTCACTACAGAGCGGAAGTCAATAGGACCTCATCCGCATCTGCAATTACTCTCGCTATCGCATCGCCAGCGGCTTAGATTCCTTCTACGCGCCGCTTCCATCTAGTGTGCAAATGGATAACGAGATTTTCGTTTGCCGTCCCGTATGCGGCATGTTCCACGACGAAAACGAAATTAGGAGGGCAGAATCATTATCTGCCTCATTATCTCAACGTTCGCTTCCGCGGAGCTGAGCACCCACTTTAGTGAGCATTTTCAACCCTTGCCACTGGCTCAGTAGCTAATTCTATGATTCGCCTCGTCGATTGCAACAAAACCAGGATGGCACGCGTACGAAAGCGGGATTATGCGAAGCCTTATCACGTCGCCAACTGCTTTTGCCCACCGCTCCAACCGCTCCCCTCCGCAATATTCACTTTTATCTTCAATGACGGCGCTGGTTCACCCGCTGCTTCACAGATAATACTGAGCGCGCGGAGCCTTGGTAGTGTGTCTCGTCTTCTAAAATTTTATTGTCCATTGAACGTGTATTCCAAAACGTTTCCAGATTTGCCATTTCCCGCGGGCACTAACAAGAAGGGCCTCGTGCCAGCCGGAGTTGTCCTGATTGCCAGAAGCTGTGCAACCGACTGCTTCTCGGGCGCCTACCAGACAGTGGGATGTATGTAAATAGGCGCCGACAGGCCGCGGGGCCAGCGATCTCTATGGCCGTTGCCGACGCCCACGGCTTCTCCAGCTTCTCCCACATTTCGAGTCGTACCTGGAGGCGGTCGCAGTGGATAGTCGTCTGAGAAGGTGATCCACGCTAAAGCTGCTTCCATGCTCCCCGTTTTATTCTATCAAACGCAGTCTAACTTTGGTCGGATTTGATAGAGATGGGACGTCGGTCGCTATTGGCCACTGAATGCAGCAAATTCGAAGCAAGATGAGTTCCGAACTGGCTGGGCGCGTTGGCATGTCGATGCGCACCGTTCGAGTTGGATCTGTCGAGGTATTCTTGGCATGGACGAGTCGGGGTAGCGCTAGCGTTGTGTTTCACCTTTGAACTTCTTCTGTCCACTGGTGCGTCGCCTCCGGTGGTTAATTACTTTGGCTCACTATAACGTCCGATATTTATTGTTGATGGCCAGACTCGCTCCTCATTACCCACAAGACAGCATGGCCCTTCTTGTGACGATAACTTTTACGTGCGATGAACATGGGTCGGGTTTTTTTGGCCGCGAAGGTAGTGCACTACTGCCTAGCCCAGCCTTGAGGTCGATTTCCTCATTCTGTACCGCTGCATTTCCTCACTGTATGGATAGAGTATCCAACGTCGAGCAGCTATCTTCCTATTTTTCTGCATCACAATTGCCGCTGGCCACGTGCGTTCCTATTCGGTTCGCTGAAGCGCGTGTTCAATTTAGAAGCTACATGGGTCCCTCCAACCCTTCGCCCATGCCACCATCTGGACGTGTGTTCCAATCTCTGTCTCATACCACAGGTGCAATTCTACATGTCGTCAACGTCTTCTCCAGTCGACGTCACCGCCTCCAACGTGGCACAGCTCCTAGCTGCTCGCAAGCAAGCCCGCGCCGCTCGCGCACAGGAACGCCAGGAGCGTGCAGAGCTGCACAGGCGACAGGTACAGCTACTAACTCGTCTCCAAGTTACCTCACCCGAATCTCACAACTTCTTTCTTTCTTCGCAGGGGAATACAAATTTCGAGAACGGCCACTACAGAGAGGCCATCGCGGACTATGAGGATGCGATCATAACGGATGGGCCAAACACGGTCGTGTTGTCCGATATGGCGGCGGCCTACTTAGCGATGGAAGCGTGAGTACTCAAATTTCACGTCGGTGTTTGCCGCGGAGTAACGTACGTGTCGTAGAATAGCCATGAGGAGGCCGAACGCTGCGCTCAGCGCGCCTTGCTCCACGACCCGCTATCCACGACGGCGCGATACCGCCGCGGCCTGGCACGCAAAGGCCTGGGGCGATTCAAGGGCGCTGCTACAGGTGATACCTCGACTCCCGTCGCATACGATGGGTTCAGATCTGTTTCTGACCGCCGTTGGTAACGTGTAGATTTCGGATTGGTGCTAGCCCAGGACCCCACATTCCCAGATGCGGGCACCCAGTTGGAGGAAGTCAACGCACGTTGGGATGCCGACGAGAGGGTGGACGACGGCTCATCATCGGACGAGGAATATCCACACCTGGACGATGAGAAGGTCGTCATTGAATCCGCATCGGACTCAAGTGACTACTACCACAAGGGCATGCAACGACGATTGAAATCCATCCCGTGCAGGCATTATAATCACGAAGGATGTACGCGGAGGCCCCGCTGCGCGTACTCGCATGCCCCGGATCACAGTAGCGTCCGTGACAACCTGTATGTATTTTCCATTTTGGACATCTACATGCGACAGTATGAGCTGAATTAACGTCTATTCGATGAACCACAGAGGCAAGAATGTCTGCCTCTACTTCCTCATGGACATGTGCAGGTTCGGCGCCCACCATTGCGAGTACTCGCATTGCAGAACGTATCTGCCTGTGGATCGCTGGTGGGACGATGTGGAAAAGATGGACGTCGCTCGGGGTTTCCTGGAGACACCTGGCGTGCGCGAGAACGCGGAGTACGTTAGGTACTTCTTTGGTATGTTGGATGGCCGACTCCTTTGGGATCGGGGAACAACGGTCGACGACATGAGGAGAGGAGCAAGAGGGCGTGGAAGATGGAGGGGAGGGCGAGCGGTGAGTGATGGTATGGGAGGTGGACGTATGTAGATGCCACAGGGAAGTGGACAAGGCCTTGGTGGCGAATGAATCGGCCTGCCGTTAGTGAGCACATGAGTTCTCAAAGAAAGATTAATCGTTGCTGTTCTATCGCGCGTTCCAGCGAAGCCTTGTCGTTAAAATCCTTATGCCTACTGATGAATTATCCGTACGCAAGCCGCCATGTCTGCTCGAATCTCTACGGCTACCTACTAGTAGGAGGTACTACTGCCTATGTGACTAAAAAGGAAGTTATTTCTCAGGACATCAGGAACGCGAAATTGGCGCCAGCGGTCGCAACGTGCTCGCAATACGTATGCTCGCAACCTCCATAACACAGGTATGATACAGCTCTGTACAAACATGTCGTTTCTTATTCACAAGACTATCTTAGGAACAAGGACACAACGTCTCAACAATAAGACGCTAAGGCTCGCCGTTGCTAGGGGATTGGCGCCTAATGCATTGGGGCATTATTATAAACATGCCAGGCCCTGCCAGGCTGCACCCAACCTATCGCCGTGAACCACAATGTCAACCAAAGGTTGTATCTCGGGCTTCATAACCTCTGAAAAGGTGGGTACGGCTGCCGATGTCTGTTTTTTCTCTTACTTACGTGTCGCCACGTCACCGCCAGCTCTCTGGTGCACCCGCGATGAATACGCCATACTCCCCTCCAGAAGTCGCCGCGTGGCCTGGCTGGCCAGATGACGAGCCACATCTTGAAGAGGACATCAACCCTCCTTCTGTCGAACGTAGACTAGATCGTGCAAGGCTTCGCAGGACCGAACGTCAGTGGAGGAAAATCCAACCGTGGCTGCAAAGCCAGGGCTACTTGCTCCGGCCGCGGTTCAAGCCAGGCTGGACTCCCTCTTGGCAACCGGAAGCAGGAGGAAAAGAGATAAACATGGAGACCAGAGAGGACTCCATCCCACACCAGGTGAGTTCTATTTCTACTAGTTATCAGAAGTTGCTCGAGTCTATCGTAAATGCATAGAATGTCAACGCATCAACGACTATCGATGCTTTCAGGATATTGGACGGTACCCATGTATGCCTCAAACGGATACCTTGTCGAGCAGAGGATAGTGCCGAGCTGTCTATTGCCCAATATCTCTCCCAGCCGGAACAGCGAAAGGATGCACGGAATCACGCGGTTCCATTACTTGACGTTATCCGAGCTCCGGACCATTGCTTCTTGGTGCTCCCTTTCTATCGTACGCTGATATCTCGTAAGGGACGCTTAAATACCGTGGGCGAAGGCTTTGATCTGGTATACCAAACGCTAGAGGTGATCCCAAGCGCGTATCAACGCTGTTGTATGGCTGACTAGCGAGCAGGGGCTTGCGTATTTGCATGAACTTAGAATCGCTCATAGGTGCGTGTTACTGCGCTTCGAAGTGCACACGCTCATGGTGCATCGCCTCAGAGATTGCTCGGCTGGCAATATCCTCATGGATGCTGACCGGATGTTCCCTCACGGATTTCACTTGGATAACGCACAATTCGATATGCGTGGCCGACGAATCTCGAAAGTTCGTACACGGACGCAGATTGGTGGGGTCAGATACTATCTGATCGATTTCGGGGAAGCTGTGAAGATTGGGCCATCCGACAGTGTCCTCATTGACATCCGGTCAAAAGCCAGTATTCATGCCCCCGAAACTTTGGGGAAATCCCGGCCTCCGTATGACCCGTTCAAGGCAGACATTTACACTATGGGAGAGACGTATCGTAAGATTCTCATCGACGTGAGTGAGCTATTTTGCTGCGTCTGACAACGCCTTGAACTCCCGCCAGGGTTATAAAGGATACTTTGACGTGCTGGTGCCACTCATCAATGGCATGGCTGCGACGGATCCAAATGCGCGGCCTACTATCACTGAGGCAATGGAGCAGTTCAGCAAGATCAAGGCATCGTACTCCAGGACAGCATTGCATGCTCGAGTGCGACCAAGCTCGTCCGAGCGAGAGAGCGCTTTGGGACCAGTATTCACTTCCGGTTGGCATTGGACGAGACAGCTAACTTTCGCCATCTGCAATCTCAAATGGTAGCTCCGGTCTCTTCGTTTCAAGTTCGGTACATCGCTTTCGTACAGGATTTAGTGGAATGGATCTCAATTGTTGCGCCCTCGAATCTTGGTCTCTGATGCCCACATCGCAGTCGCGTCTTACCGGCATCTGGTTAGCGAGTTGATTATGCGTGTCATGCTCACTCAGACGTGGTGTCAGTCACATGTTCCTCTGTCCGACAAGTATCGAGACTGAATCCAACAACTATCTGGAGTCCTATTGTACGCGGATCGACTATGCGAACACAACGAGCGGCGCTCGTGTGATGATCCTTATGGCGAGTCCATTATCGACGGGATACTCGGATCAGCCACTTGCATCCATACAGATCGGACTAGACATGCCATTCTGAGAAAAGACACTCGAGGAACCGGGCCAAAGCATGTCAAGAAAGGCCTTCTTCTCTCCGCGGATAGCTACAGGAGATGAGAAGTCAGATCGGTGGTGGTATTGAGGGGAATGGTCTCCGGGAGGAGCCGACTCTCGAAATGCTTCCCATGTCGTCAACCAGGCAATAGTCAGGCATGGCACAGGATCAGTCGCATGCCTCGTTACCGTCGGCGTCTCGGAGGCTGCAGGTCCCAGGCCTCTCCTCTCTATTGTTGCCATGGGCGGAACATTAAATCTCTCCCGCAGGCGTTCTGTGAGAAGCTATGCCAATCGATGACTGCCCCAGTTTTTCCCTCAGCCGGCAAGTCCGTCTTCCTGAACGAAGACAAAAGACAACATGCTTCCCGAGAGCGCATGCCATTCATGATTCTCTCCCGTCATGTAATCGACTTCCACGCCAGACTTGCACGTGGTATCGACCAGTTGCGAGAGACGCTGCGCGGAATCATGACGGTGGAGTCTCTAATATATAGCGTGTCGAGTTCCTAGTGCTACAAAGCATTCATTCGCGACTCAATATGCTCATAATTTGGTTAGAACCCAAGAGCGTCAAACCAAGACGTCGATCCCACTGAGACAGATTCCTGGGCTCGAATCAGCACTGGAAATTCAGGTTCAAGAACATGACTGAATACTGACCTCGTCACCCGCATGGCCACTTTGGTCTTCTCCGTCACCGGCTGTATCGGCTGACGATCCCCGTGCTTCGATTACTCCACCATCTCTCAGCATCTCCTCGTATAAACTTCCGATTCGTTCGCCCGTTGATTCTTCTTCGGCGAGGAGGATTCTATGGGCAGACATGAAAGGTGCTGATCCCTAAAAGATGGTCAGGTTCAGTGTCCAGAACACATACTAATAAGATCTTACTGTATCCACAGTTGAGATATCGGGGTGCGGTTCCTCAGAGCGGTGGGCGGCAACCATTTTCATAATAATCTCAAGTTCTCCCTTCGTGTGTTCCTACAATTTAGAATAGATTAAGCACAAGATAAAGCTTGAAGGTATATGTATGGGAAACGTACTCGAATGTCTTTATCGTCGGCATCTTGCATTTGCTTGCTCACTTGCTTCAGTGTTTCCACCGCTTGACGGAGCTTGAGCTTTTGCCGCTTCTGTTCCTCTTGCTCCTTTAGATGCCTTTCCTTCTGTAGCAGAGAGTATGTGTTCGCCATCTATTTTAAAGAGTCAGTATCAACGATCTCGGGAGATGAAACAGAACCTGAGCATTTGGAGCGAGGACATACGTTGATAGTTAATAGAATATTCTTCGCATGCTTCTGGATGCGTTTGATCTGGGAGCGAATTTTCCAAAAACCGAAGAACCGTTGCGTCTTGTCCAATCGATAATTCCATCGCTGAAATACCAAGTGCGTTTCTAAGAGCCTGCGACTATTTGATCAATCCCAACGAATGAGGCATCCACTGCATTGACACTCACACAGTCATCTCTTTATGGATTTGAACCCACTCGTCAGGATTATGAAACATTTCCAGCGCGACAGAGGCGTCGATGGCATTTTGAAGCTCTTTGACTTCCAGCTCGAGCGTCTGGATCTTGGAGCCATTGGACTGCTTGCCAAGGGCCTCGATTGCAGCATGAACGGCGCCGATGGTGGTGCGATCGGAATGTCTGATACCATGTTGTAAATGCGAGCGTAGGTTTGTCGATTGGGCGATGGGGGATTCGATGGGCGGAAGTCACTTGCGCACGAACAGGCTTATATCGTACCGGTAATCAGCCTGTGAAAAGACATGGTAAGGCTTCTGAAATGAGAACAAGGAGGTGTTCCTCGTAGATAAGAAGAAGTCATAGACAATAGCATTCTCTGACATCCTTTTACCATAACGACAGTCCTTAAATAATGATACCCAACTCGGCATGGTCCGAGTCATTTGACGCAAGAAGCCTTGCCTGTTGACAACCAGTGACTGGTTGTACTGGGAGTATGCACCATAAGATGAACAAGGACCAATCGATCTGGAGATGTGTTCAGGTTGGGACACGGAGTAAGGGACTCGGAACACGCAGGCTATGTCTCCTTGGGTCCCCGGACACCGGCCCCTACACGTAATACACGTAAACGCGTAAATGGGGACCCACGGATATCAACATCACATGACTCGTGATCCGTTCAACAACCAACATATCGAGCCAGCAACTCTGCCTCGTTCCTCTCACCCAAGCTTTAGGTGAGTCTACATCCTTATGTCTGATGCTCCTGTTCAACCATTCTGCTCAGAGACATGTCGAAGGCGACACAAACACCAGAAGCTCAAGGCGGCAACACGTGGCCTGGCTGGCCAGACGACGAGCCAGCACTGAACGAGGAACTCGATCCTTCAATCACAGACTACGCGACATATCTGGCAATTCTTCGGAGGCCTGAGCGTCAATGGGCCAAAATCCAGCCTTGGCTGCAAAGCCAAGGCTACATGCTTCGCCCTCGGTTCCGGCCAGGATGGACTCCTTCGTGGAGAACGGGAACAGCACGGAAGGAATTGAGCGTGGAGGACAGGGAGGACGCTGTGCCGCATGACGTATGCTCGATTTCCAATCGTTTCAAACATGTCACGGTCTAACCTCCTGATCAACGACAGCACGTCTATGCGTCTGCCACCATAGACGCGATCAGGACATCCGACGGTCGCCATGTGTGTCTGAAGCGCATAGCATGCCGAGCGGAGGACAGTAACGAGGTATCGCTTATGGAATTCCTTTCTCAGCCCGAACAAAGCAAGGACCCACGAAACCACGCAATTCCGTTACTCGACGTTATTCACGCACCAGACCATTGCTTCCTGGTTTTTCCTGTTTTTCGCGCACTGTTCTCTCTTGAGGGTAGCTTCGATACGATTGGTGAAGGGTTTGACTTAGTATCTCAAACGCTAGAGGTGAGGATCAAGTTCATCTTGAAGTTCTCGTAAGACTAACTATCACTAGGGATTAGCTTATTTACACGAGCTTCGGATCGCTCACAGGTACAAAATTCCTATCCTCGAAAGTGTGATACTCATCAGATTCATATCAGAGATTTCTCGTTTGGCAATATTCTCATGGATGCTCCCCGCATGTTTCCCCACGGGTTTCACTTCGATAACGGCAACCTTGATGTGCGCGGACGATGGCTGTCAGGTCTTCGTACAAGGACACAGGTTGGCGGCGTGCGATATTATCTGATCGACTTTGGGGAGGCCATGAGATTCGGGGCTTCTGACAGCGTCTTGATTGACGTCTGGTCAAAAGCCAGCATCCACGCGCCCGAGACCGTAGGAGAAGATCGTCCCCCGTATGATCCTTTCAAGGCAGATATCTATACTGCAGGAGAAACGTATCGCAAAATGCTTATCAAAGTGAGTGAACTATATGATTGCACCCATCTGTGGTTTCTGAACTGTAGTCAGGATTATGGGGGATACTTCGACACGCTGTTACCACTGATTGATTCTATGACTGCGGTGGACCCCGACGCTCGACCAACCATTCACGAAGCACTGCAGCAGTTCGCCAAAATTAAGGCATCTTATTCTAAGACAGCGCTACATGCTCGTGGTACGTCGGACCGTGTCCATCCGGGAGACATCTTTTCAGAGAGCGTTCGCTAGTGGGTGGCACTGGACAAAGCAGTTAGCATTCGCCGTACGCAATTTCAAGTGGTAATCTTTTCTTAGAGTTACCATGCCACCTTATATATATATTTTCATTCTTGTGTACTCTACTCGAGGACTTCAAATTGTGATACCCATTCTGCACTTCCATTTTCACTGTATCAATTGTATCGAGTAGAATAAAGTATCCGGAGTCCGTCCGTGTCACCTGCTCACATGCTCATACACGGAGATCATCACGCTGGATTAACACGAACACAATGAGTATCTTTCGTGTGAAAACCTTTACAAAGAGTCCGTTATGGACGAGCCATTCCCTTTCAGATGGGTCGGACCACACATGCCATTCCAAGAACAAGGCACTGAGGGAATGATGAGGCGAGTCAAGAAAAGCCTTCTTCTTTCCGCGGATAGCCACAGGATCCGGGGGACGAAATCGACAGTGGCATTAGGGTGACGGTCTTGGGAAGGAGCCGATTCTTGAGATGCTTCCATATGTAGTCAACCAGGCGATAGTCAAGCATCGTGCCGGATCGGCCGCACGCCTCGTTACCATTAGCATCTCATGGTCTGCGGATCCCAGGTCGCTCATCTATTGTTAGAGCGGAGTACATTAAATCTCTCCCACAAGCCGTACCCGCCCTGCGAGAGAAGCTATGATAGATCGATGACCGCCCTGGTTCTCGCATCCGTCAGCACGTCCGTCTCCCTGAACGAAGACAAAAGACAGCATGCCTCCCGAGATGACATGTCGATCGTGATCATTGACCCGGTCAAGTACTACTGTAGAGTCGGCTTCTGCGCCAGGTTTGCGCGTCGTACTATTGACCAATTGCGACATGGCATGCGGTGTTTGCGTCTACAACTGATAGACGAAGTGGTTCGTGATCGCCGTCGATAATCCCACAGCACATAGAGAACAAAAGACTTACCGAGACGGGAGCCTGTATCCTGTCCGTGAAGACGCTCGAAGCATATCGAGGAAGCTTGACGACAGTACCGGCGTGTCGCGATGCAAGCCAAAAACACTGCCCACTCGGCACAGCTACGGTTGTAGCCACAGATTAGCCGTCATAGGTATCTTCCATTGAGATATGTCACTTACCTGGTTGTGTCTATGAGATGACAGCCCCTGGCCTGATGCAAAGAACAAGTAGGCCCAAGTCGGGCCCAACGCGCTGAGACAATTGCAGCGACTCACCACGTTCCCGGTTAGGTAATTGGCGCCGGGCGGACGGCCCTGCCTGAGGACGCACCGGCTTTTCATCATGCAGATAGATGCACCACGAGACGGACATGAAATCGAGACCCTATAGGAGAACAAACGGCTACACCAGCATATACAAGGGAAGCTGCAAGACAACAGACAGAACCTGGCAACGATCTCTGATCACAGAGAGCTTCTAGGAATGCCAGGTCGAGCCAAGGAGGTGGAATGTGTGAACCGGAGATTGACCAGTCTTAGGAAAGGATTCCGAGGTGAGAACAAGGGATGCGGGCGATTTCGAGTTAATCACAGTATGCCGGAGAGGAGCTCATAGCAACCCATTGCTCAGGTGTCAAAGGAAACACCGTGAACGCGGCATGGTCCCGTGAAAATCAGTGCGCAAGGCCCCGGACACCGGCAATACACGTAAAGACGAATTTCGGAATTACTCGGACCCACGGTCACGGTGTTCAACATGATCACCAGATGAAGTTACACCTGCGATCCCAGCATCTTCCTGCTCCTCCAAGTCGGTATTCGGGTATGCGTTTTTATTGTTCTTCACATCTTCCATCCAATCCATATATACCTACAGCTATGCCAAAGGCGGCCCCAGGCGAAGTTTCAGATATAGTGGCTTGGCCTGGCTGGCCAGAAGATGAGCCGCATCTCGAGGAAGACCTCCATCCTCCCATTGTGGAACGCAAGCTGGCTCGAGTGAGGCTACGAAGACCAGAGCGTCAGTGGAGAACGATCCAACCATGTTTGCAGAGCCAAGGTTACATGCTCCGACCTCGCTTTCGGCCAGGTTGGGTTCCATCCTGGAACTCCGGAGCGGCAGGGAAGAACATTGACGTAGATAAAAGCGAGGACTCTATCCCGCATGCAGTGCGTATCATTTGTTATTACTTTTGAAGATACTGGACTTCATAGTAAACTCGTAGAGCGTCAACGCAGCCACAACTATCGACGCGATCAGAATATCCGACGGCCGGCGTGTCTGTCTCAAGCGAGTACCCTGTCGAGCAGAGGATAGCGTCGAGGTTGCCATCACCACCTTCCTTTCTCAACCGGAGCAACGAGAGGATTCACGAAATCATGCAATTCCTGTACTCGATGTGATCCGAGCTCCGGACCACTGCTTCATGGTCTTCCCTTTCTACCGCACACTGATATCCCATGTAGGATATTTTAATACCATTGGCGAAGCCTTCGATATGGTTGATCAAACGCTGGAGGTAACATCTATGCACGTCCTTACATGTCTGCGCTGAGCTAGTATGCAGGGCCTCGCTTATTTGCATGAATTGAAGATTGCGCACAGGTAAAATTATTGTCCTCTCGGTTGGAACTGTACAGGCTAATTGTGAATTTTATCAGAGATATTTCAGTTGGAAACATTCTCATGGACGCAGATCGAATGTTCCCTCATGGCTTCCACTTGGACAATGCCCAGTTCGACACGCGGGGACGAAGAGTCTCTGGTGTCCGCACGCGGACACAGATCGGCGGTGTCAGATACTATCTGATCGATTTCGGAGAAGCCATGATGTTTGGGCCTTCCGACGACATCCTGATCGATGTGTGGTCGAGGGCTAGCATCCACGCGCCCGAGACCTTGGGTGACGACCGGCCCCCGTATGACCCATTCAAGGCGGACATCTATACTACTGGAGAAACCTTTCGAGGAACGCTTGTTAATGTGAGTCTGCCGCCGCATCCCGCTCGACATACGCTTAAACTCCTGTCAGGAATTTAAAGGATACTTCGATATGCTGTTGCCTCTCGTCGAAGCAATGGCTATGACGGATCCCAACGGTCGGCCCACTGCGAGTGAAGCATTGCAACAGTTTAGCAAGGTGAAGTCGTCGTACTCCAGGACGGCACTACATGCCCGTGTACGACAGAGCTCGTCTGACCCGGAGGGAACTCTGGAGCGAACTTTTGCGAACGGCTGGCATTGGACAAAGCAGTTCATTTTCGCGCTTCGCAACTTAAAATGGTAGACAGGCATTCTTATGTCGGACTGTCCCCGTTTTTTCTTTGAGCAACTGATGTTTTCGGTCATACTGGTTGGGGGTTATTTTACAATTTATTTACTTACGACTTTTGTACTCTACACTACATATCTTATACCCTATCATTAGTCGTGGTGCACCGGGCACTGCCTCGGCGCCTAATGCGGCGTGGAAGTAATCTCGTTCAAACAGGCAAGTCCGTCGTCAAGCTTATCGTTGACTACAACATCACCTATAGACAACGCTGCCACACTTTATGTAGACACTCCGCTTCAGTAGGTGAGCATAAATACAGCTGTGTTCACTCTTACTGATCGTACCGCTTCCCACCTGCTGAAAGTTGTATGCACAATGGGTGTTCTATATCATCTCCCAGAAGTCGTCATATGGCCTGGCTGGCCAACCGACGAGCCGTATCTCGATCACGACAAGCGGGTTATTGACGAGTCGATAAGTGAATCTCGGGCAAAGCTTCGAAGAGTAGAACGTCAGTGGGCGAAGGTTCAGCCGTGGTTGCAAAGCAAAGGTTACATGTTGCGACCTCGCTTTCGTCAAGGGTGGGTCCCGTCTTGGAGAGGAGAAGGAAAGGTGCAGGTCACGCACTGTGAGGATGCTATTCGACATGTGGTACGTGGAATCACACCTATACTTTCACTTTTGCTGGTCTGAGGTGATCAAGGTTGCTGGTTCCGATGTGACAATCGATGCCATTAGGATTTCCGACGGCCGTCATGTATGTCTCAAACGTATACCGTGCCGAGCCGAAGACAGTACCGAGGTCGCCATCACCGAGTTCCTTTCCCAAGAGGAACAACGCAAGGACTCGAGAAATCATTCCATCCCTCTTCTCGATGTGATTCGAGCTCCAGATCATTGCTTCATGGTCTTTCCATTCTGTCGACCACTCATGTACCACGAGCCTCCTTTCAATACAATCGGTGAAATATTTGACATGGTGAAGCAAGCGCTCGAGGTGGATATTCAGTGATTTTTTTCTACTTTCTTAGCTGACAATATGATGGGCAGGGACTTGAGTACTTACACGAATTAAGAATCGCGCATAGGTGTGTGCTCCCGTATCGTGTTCTTTTACTGCCGAAAGTGACGTAGTTCTTAGAGATTGTTCCATCGCGAACATATTGATGGACCCCAACCGCATTTTCCCCCACGGTTTCCATATGGATCACGTCTTCGACGACGCGCGCGGACGTGAACTTTCTGCCCTACGTACTCGAACACAGGTTGGCGGCGCCAAGTACTACATCATCGATTTCGGGGAGTCCATCAAATTTGGACCTGCCGAATCGATTCTCATAGATGTCTGGTCTAAGGCAACTGTCCATGCTCCAGAGACCTTGAATGAGAATAGGCCACCATATGATCCTTTCAAGGCCGATATCTACGCAATGGGGGAATCACTGAAACAACTATCCGTGAATGTGAGTGAGCAATTCCCGCTTGAATGATTGTTTTGACTATTGTGGTAGGATTATGTAGGCTATTTGGATTCGTTATTGCCTTTGTTTGAGGCCATGACGAAAGATGATCCAAACGGACGCCTCACCGCATCCGGGGCATTAGAACGACTGCGCACGATCAGACACTCTTACTCGCGGACTGCTCTACACGGTCGCGTACGACACAGACGCGCTGAGCACGAGAACGCTGTGGAGCGCGTGTTTCACAGCACATGGCATTGGACGAAACAATGTGTATTTGCAATTTCTAACTTGAAGTGGTAATGATGTAATCTATCCTTTTGATATCGTGTAGGGTTAAAATGGAACCAATCTTTCTCGTTTCTCGCTAGGCTTCTGTAGAGTTCGAGTCACCACTGCCTCACAATTCGTACAGGGACATTCTCTATTACATCAGTCTCCGTCTCTGCGAACCTTATTGACCATTTGCGACATAATATGTGTGGAACGTCGCTCAATCGCCTTCAGGCCTCGAACGAGAGGCGCCATTGGACTCGTCATAGAACAAAAGGCTCGCCAAAAGAGGGCAGCTTATCGTGTCCTAGCGATGCACAATTGCACATCGGAGACGGGTCCAGTGCGGCCGTAGCAGGACCCCCAAGTCATGTTTCAGCCATCGGCGTCTCTTTCATCTAGGGAGGTTACATACCGAGTCTGCTCGACGGTCTCAAGCTGAACTCAAAGAACAAGCAACTCCAACTTCGGACTCGGACGCAGGGNGGTTATGGNGACACCACGCTCCCGGTTGGGCATTAGGCGCCGCGTGGCCGGCGGCCCTCGACCCTCGACCGAGCACGTGGCACTCACGGGGCTACGGACTCGAGTGTCGCCTGGGTGAATAGTCGGCGACGATGCGTCTCGCTGCACCTGGCCTTCACGGGGGCCGAACAGATCCACCAAAACGAGACCGACGGAGGGAAATGAGAGCTGTGTTGCGAACGCTCGATAACGAGATGCTTCTGCGAGTGCCTTGAGCATGAGCTCGGCAGGCCATTTGAAGATATGTGTCCCAGTTTTTTTAGACGCGCGGTTCGGCAGCAATCTTCACAGGGAAAGAACCTGTATCGTTGAACAGAACGAGCCCGGCTGTTTCACGGCGGACACCGTCGGGCGATCAGCAGGTATTTCCTGCAAGTCAGTTCCAATTGCTCCCGCCGTACTGTACATGGATATGACCGCGATACAAGCGACGGGTATAGCGGTGCTGAACGCAGTATGATGATATGACGGTCAGTGTCACATAGTCCAGTGAAACATGATGGTCAATTCAACTTAGATGTGGATAATATTGAAGGAGTGCGCGGCATGCGTACCGGCGAGTACGTTGATCTATATGTCCCATCCATCATGTTTTATCCTGTCTGTATGTTGTCTCATTGAGCCTGACGCAGGTAGCTTGACGGCAGAAATCAAATTCGACACGACCGCGTTGACGTTTTGGGCAGCAGAAACGCCGTGATCGTTGTGCTAGTTTTCCACCAACAAACGGATCAGTTGTATCTCGAGTCGCATATTTGGAACTGACCTGATCTATTCGACAAGACAGAGGATAGCTGAAGGAGCGCAAGTCAAGCGCAAGAATAAAGACAAGACCAAGCTGCAGGCCTGACTGCGCTGGCGCGTCCACGATTGTCAGACGGAGACCCCAGACACCAGCAAATTCCGATGTGCGTCAACGCAACCAGCTGTGAACGGTCAAACAATGTTCTCGTTCCGAGGAAACGACAGACACCGGATATCATTACACTTCAATGGCTCGAGACACTAATACATTCATCCTGTGCTTAGTCTACAACTTTACGGGGTATTGTCATGCTTCGAAAACCGTCACTGCTGCCAGCGTGAGCACAGCTCTGTCTCGCATCTGAGTCTCTTCGTTGTTCACTCAAAATCCGCCAGCAGTCGTCGTCGTCGCCGTCATCGTATCCTAGAGAGCACTCAGACGACGTGAGGAATTAAACAATACTTCGACTCACCTCGGCGCCGGTTGCGAAGAAATCCTTAAGCGCATCGACAGACGGCCCGTTCCCATCGTCGCCTTTCTCCAGCACTTCCCTGTATATATCCTCAATTTTCTTGTTGTTTTCTTCTTTCTCCGAACGCAGGATGCCTTGGATAGAGGTAAGCGACGGTTGTTCGGACGTCTTGAAGAACAGTCAGAATCAGTCGATGTACACTTATGCTTCAAGAATATCCTACCAAATCTACAGAAGATTTCGCTCCTTTGGAAGAGTCGTCGGCAAGATACATCAAGAGTTCTGCTTCCGCTCTGGTGTAGTCCTGAAGATTAGACGGTAAGCTGTGTACAGCGCGGTGAAAATGGATCAAACGTACCTCAAGGTCGGAGATGTCAGCTTGTTCTATCTCGTTGTTGTTCTCCCCGAGCACCTTCAAGGCATGACACATCAAGAGGGGAGACTGCAGATACTCGTCTTTCTTGTCGCCAACCATTGTGGGACAAAACCTTAAAATCTGGGTTTCAGAGGAGATCTGAGCGTCTCGCAGCTTGCCGAATATACTGTAGGAGACATACCTCAATCATAGTCAAGATTTTGCGAATTTTGCCTTGAATCAAATTGATCCGCTTTCGGATGCTCCAGAATCCAAGGAAACGTTGTCTCTTGTCTAAAAGGTTAAACCACCGAGCGAGTTGGCGTAGTCCTCCGCGGCTCTGCAGATGTGTGTAAGTGGAATTAGGAGATCGCGGATTGAGAACGCTCACTCGGTTATGGAGCGCATTATCTGTACCCACACCCTGATATCATGACTACCTTGACCCATAGATTCCTCGATGGCTTTTCCAATTGTGACGAACATCGCTTGTAGCTTCTTCAGCTTAGGTTCAAGCTGGTTACTGAGATAGTCTGTCGGAAGGGACGGTAGAGTAGGAGCGGGTAAGGCGAAGTTTGATTTCATGTTGTCGAGGAGGTGAGGGAGAAGATAAAATGAGGGGTAATTGCTTGTCGAGAGCTGGCTGCAGACGTACCCGTTTTTATCTGGCGAGCAGGCGCCGTGCGAGAGAGGCACGATGCATGATGTTTGCTGAAGAGGGAACAAGCGATGTGAATCTCGTTGGCAAGGATGTTGACGAGACAATAGACATACCAAGGTCGGTGTCGTGACGGTGAAAAATTTCCTGACACCTCGACTCTCGTCAAGAAAGTAAGGAGCATATCGGAATGAACCCATCATCGATATGGCAACCGACCTGCTCAGAGATCGGCGTAGGAGGTGACACTATAAGGAGAACAAGGCATGGGAACGGGCGAGATCATGTCAAGACCGACCAGCATAACTGAGTTCGTGGCATAGGAGAAGGCACGTAGAGTCAAGAAATTTTAATAACTGACACGCGTGAACTTCCGGTGGCGATGACGGCACGCGTCCCGGAAACCGGCGAGCGCCCAAGTACTGGCCACACGGAGGCACTCTTATTCCTCACTAACGACTCTGATGTTCCCTGCTCAGTGACGGTGAGAAAAACCACCAGCCTTTTCTTCCACTGATATGTATATGCGTCGTCACTAGTTGCTATAGATTTACGGATGGAAAAGGCGTCGCTCCCGGGCCCTCCACGAGACATCGCTTGGCCTGGCTGGCTAGACGACGAGCCAGAGGCATCCCGCATGTGCTCAGGGTCTGGATTTCACTTGCAGCTCACTTGCAGTCGCAGCATGGTAGCTCCACCGTGCGAGCCATCCAAAAGAGGTTCTATCGAAGACTTCTGATCGGAGACCACTCGGAAAATGCCCGTGGTCAGCTGTGGTGGTATACCAACTCGTAACTCTCCTCGCGGACAATTAGAAGGAAGGGGAAAGTCATCTAAAGAAATTCCAGAAATCTGGATCACTACTAGGCGCGCATAGACACGGAGCTGATTTGTGCACGCACTGCTATCGCTGTGCGAACATGGCATGAACGTGTGCTTCTACTTGCTTGCGGCACAGCATGGAGAGTATTTTCATGAGTCCCTGCATCAAGATGATGCTAGCGTGCCTTCCTTTCCGAGACAAAAGACGAAGTGCTTCCCAATGGCACATTTTATTCATTTCTCTTGCTATCATCCTTCCGCGCATCCCTGTGTATATTATTGACTGTTTTCAGCATGTACAAAACGTGTTCGACTATCTCCAGGCACCGAGCGAGCGGTGGTTCTTGATCGCCGTCGAGGCTGCTGTCGAACAAAAGGCCCACCAAAACAGGGTGTCTTGTCGCATTTCTAGTTATGCGCGATTGCACGTCGAAGATAGGCTCAGTGCAGCTGGGAGATGAACTGCAAGTCATGTTTCAACCATCGGAACCTCTTCCACCAGGATCAGTCACATACCGAGTTCGCTAGACGGTCTCTATCGCAACACGAAGAACAAGCGACTCCAAGGTGGGACTCGGATGCGGGGCTGCGTGGTCCTAGATGCTGGGGAGAGGCTGAGATCAGGCTCGATAACGGTCTACATCTACAATAATAATAAAAGTCTGGGATCATAAAACTTCTTCCGAATCCGGTGATCCTTCCGGATGCCACGATTTCACGTACCGACACTGCGAAGAGATTCTGCCTGCCTATTTGTCTCACGGCGGGTGCTGTCGGGCGATTAGCGTGCCTCTCCCATGGCCGAAGCCCACTAATCAGAAGCAGACGAAAATGAGATACAGGATGAGATACCTGCGAGCCATTCTGTGAGCTGCAGCAGACGCGGATGCCAGTAGGCGTAGAGATCTGCACATACCGTAGTGATCGGAGACGTGTTTCAACGAAACGAAAGACCGGACCTCTCGTATCATGATCGGCAGATCCCTCCCTCCAACGCCAGGGCTGCAAGAGAGAAAGAGAGCATAAAAATGGTGCATGTTCTCGCAATCAATGTACCATGGCGACAGGTGGGTTGTCGGGCTTCACAGACGTGGCAGGCAGTAGTTACCATTTGAAGTTCCATATTGCAAAGACACATTTTTTCCTCCAATGCCAGATCGCGCGCTCCACCCTCTTCTCAGGCTCAGAGCCTTAGTATCGTATACGCAGGCGCTGAACGGGAGGCAGTTCTTGATCGCCGTTGAATTCGTCATAGAACAAAAGGCTCGCTGAAAGAGGGCATCTTGTCATGCCCCCGGGCCTGGCGACACACGATTGCAACACGGTTGCACGTCGAAGAACTGCAGGTCATGTTTCAGCCGTCCGCGCTTCTTTCATCTAGGGAGCTCCGGTTACATACCTAGTCCGCTCGACGGTCTCAAGTTTAACCCAAAGAACAAGCAACTCCAACTTAGGACTGGGACGGAGGGCGGTTACGGCGAAACCACGCTCTTGGTTGAGCATTAGACGCCGCATGGCCGGGCAGCCCGCGACCTTCGATCGAGCATGTGGTACTCGCGGGAGGGCAACGGAATCGAGTGTCACCTTGGTGGATAGTCGGCGACGATGCACCTCATTACACCTGACCTTTACGAGAGTTAGATAGATCCAC
Source organism: Dentipellis fragilis (assembly GCA_004679275.1). NCBI lineage: Eukaryota > Fungi > Basidiomycota > Agaricomycetes > Russulales > Hericiaceae > Dentipellis > Dentipellis fragilis. The sequence continues at coordinate 23,461 of SEOQ01000050.1, forward strand.
CAACATGAGACTGACTGAGGGAGCTGTGACCTGCGCTTCTGCAAGTGCCTTGGGCATGAGCTCGGCAGGCCATTTGATGATATGCGTCCGGATTTTTCTAGATGCCTGGGTCGGCACCAACATTCGCAGCGACAGTGGTATATCGCTGGGCGGAATGAGCTTGACTGAATCATGGCAGACGCCGTCAGACAATCAGCAAGTGTTTCCCGCAAGTCAGCGAAGATTGCTCTCACCTCACTGCACACGGGTATCACCACGACCCAAGCGAGGGGTATAGCAGGGCTTATCGGTGGCATGACTGTCGCATAGTCCAGTGAAAGGCAATGATCAGATGGACATCTATGGGCGATATTCGGGGAATGCATGCATACCAGCGAGTCCGTTGATCCATACGTCCCATCCATCACAAATTTTCCAGCCTGTATGTTCTATTTCTAAGCTTCCCGCAGGTAACTCAATGGCAAGAATGAAACACGAGTCGGACGCGACTGCGCTGGAGTTCTGGACAGCGAGAACGCCGTGATTGTCGTGCGAACTTGTTTCATCGACGAAGGTATAGCTGTATCATCGCATATCCTGCACTGACCTCGTATATCCGACAAAGAAGCGGATAGTCAAAAGAGCGAGTCAAGCGCAAGAATGAAGACAGAACGAAGCTGCAATAAGTTGCCTGAACATCACTGCGCCGCTGGCGCGTCACGATTTCAGATGGAGACCCCAGACACCAGCAAATTCCGATGTGCGCCGTGAGTCAACCAAATCCTTGGTCGAGGGTCAAACAATGTTTTTGCTCCGCAGGAAATGAGAGACAAGAAAAAGAAATACATCCCAATGGGCAGAGAACTGATTCACGTGTCCTATGTGCAGCTGTGTACAACTTCCCAAGTTATCATTACATTTCAAGATCCATTACATACCGCAGATGTGAGCGAAGAGCGCAGCTCGCCGAATACGTGTAGATAGCCACAGCCTTCCGCCTCCATGTAAAATGTAAATAAATAGGTGATCCGACATTAGCAGTACAAAGCGTATTCGTGGTCCCTTGTAAGTACGTTCCACTCATTACAATGCTCTGAACATTGACCCCACGTCGAGGGCGAACACTGATCCTACATCAATTGAGATGTTGGGATCGGATTCCTGCGATCAAATCAGTACGAGTGAGCGAGAGCGTCATAGTTGCCAGTGATTCTACTAACTGGGTCTCCGTCCACGCTGGTTGGATCTTCATCGGTAGTCCCATTGGCTGACGACCCCTCTGAGCCATCAGATTCTACGCTGGCCCATGCGGACTCTAAGGCGCCGGCAGTCCTGACACTACTTTCAGCCGCTTCATGTAACATATTCTCAGCGGCAGTGATCGTATGAGTTTTCTTGCAAGATAATACAGTCAGTTTACCCTCGACGTAGCAAAAGCTGCGGACTTACAACTTCCACGTCTAGGTCCCCCGCCGGAGTGTCTTCGCTGATTTCTCCCGAGAGGATCATCAAGAGCCTCGTCCGAACATCTCCATATTCCTAGAAAAGGTATAAATTAGCCCATTAGATCTCACGAAATGCGAACAGTGAATAGGATGTACGATTAAATCTTTGTCATCAGCCTGGTCAATTCCAACGAGAAGCTTCCGCAGAGCGTCGACGGTTGTTGCGACTGGCACAACATCATTCAATTCTTCTAATTGATGATACTGCGCCATTTTCTGCCTAGAGTTGTAGTTTGCATCCTATAAATGCCCATTAATAGCAGGCTCCGAAGGCTATATCTATGCTCAACAACGTACCTCGATTTTATTCAAGATCTTCCTTATCTGCCGTTGGATGTTTCGGATATTTATCCTGACCATCCAGAACTGATAGAACCGCTGCGACTCCGTAAGCTCTGAGTACCTCTCCCTAAATTTGTTGTGCTCCTCGTAGACCCTAAAAAGCGGAGGTTTAGACGAGGTAAAGAAGACCGAAACAAGAATAGTTCGTACTTGACGATCATCCCTCTGATCAACGCCCACTTGTGGGGATCGCGAAATTTCCGGAACGGAAGAGAAGCCTTAATTGATGCATCTATCTCGTCAAATCCGTGCTTGAGACTCTCCACCTTGTGGCCGTTGGACTGTTTGACGACAGCCTTGCCTGAGCGAATTGCCAGCGAGATAGCTCTCTCTACCATGAGTATCGGGTCAACCGTGACGGACATAATGGACAATTGGACAAGTTGAGGACGTGAAGCAAGTGCGTCGATGAGGAATGGTGTATATCTGGAGGATCAGTGCAGTGAGGTAGTTTTATACCGCGGACATAGACGCTGCCTAGAGAGTCACACCTTCATTTCCCGCCAGCTTTACAGAATGGGAACAAGGCATAATTCTTTGTTTGCGGAGCGCTTCACGGAATTGATGAGCGGCGCTACCGGCAGGCAGGTGAGCAGCTATGGGTCAAACAATAAGACACAAAGACGGGTACTGACCGTTGCCATGTCCCATGAGAAGCCATACTACGAGGATGAGAAAAGATGCCAGATCAGTTGCATTGCACTCCTGATAGGAATAGGCCACAGCCATGAAGAGAACAATAACGACGGCGCAGAGAATGCCTCCGAGAGACAAACATGGTAAGAGACTGACACGCGCGCGGACTTTGGGTGGCGATGACGGCATGCGTCCCGGGAACCGGCGGGCGCCTAAGTAGTGGCCACATGGAGGCACTCTTGTTCGACTTCGTCTATCTGTTGCTAACTGCTCAGTGACTCTAGAGTTTTCCTCTAGGGTCTGTGTCGAGGTGAGTGCGAACGAACGTGTATCTCATCTTGCTAACCTGCATCATCGCTAGTCACCGTAGGTACAGGAACGATGAAGTTGTCACTCACAGGTCCGGCGCGGGATGTCGCTTGGCCTGGCTGGCCAGACGACGAGCCGGAACTGGATTATGACAAGCGGACTACACTCGTGCCGAAAACAGAGTCTAGGGCAAGACTGTACAGACCAGAGCGCCAGTGGGCGAAGATTCAGCCTTGGCTACAGAACCAGGGATATATGTTACGACCGCGCTTTCGCACAGGATGGGTTCCGTCATGGCAGGAAAAGAAGAGAGTGGATTTGGACGGATGCGAGGATGCTATCGAACATGCCGTACGCATCATCATATTTGTATCCGATATTCTGTGAATTTATGCATTGCGTTCAGAGTCCTAGTGCAGAAGTGACGATCGATGCTGTCAGGATATCTGACGGCCGTCACGTATGCCTGAAACGCATACCGGGTCGCGCTGAAGACAGTACGGAAGTTGCCATCATGGAATTTCTTTCCCAGGACGAACAGCGCAGGGACCCAAGAAACCATGCGATACCTCTGCTTGATCTGATCCGGGCTCCCGACCATAGTTTTATGGTTTTTCCTTTCTGCCGAAATCTAATATCACACATGCCGCCCTTCAACACTATCGGAGAAGTCTTTGACATGGTTGAACAAGCATTAGAGGTGAGCTCATTGGCTTCGTCGGAAATGTTGCTGACAACACGACAAGCAGGGACTCGAATATCTGCATGAATTGAAGATCGCTCACAGGTCAAATCTTTCTTTTCACGTTTGTGACTATCTATGTGCTAAATAATTGGAGCCGTAGAGATTTTTCTATCGCCAACATCATGATGGATGCCGACCGCATCTTCCCTCGGGGGTTTCATATGGATGACAATTATCGAGACGCACACGGGCGTGAATTATCTGGATTACATTCTCGGACGCGGGTCGGTGGAGTCAACTACTACATCATCGATTTCGGGGAGTCCATGAAATTCGGATCCGCCGACTCTGTTCTCATCGATGTTCGGTCCAAGGCGGGCATCCATGCTCCTGAGACCTTGGGACCCGGCAGGCCTCCGTACGATCCTTTCAAAGCTGACATTTATACCATGGGGTACTCTCTGAAATACTTAACGATCAAGGTGAGCAAGCAGCACCCGTATGAATTGTGTGTCTGATCACTTGAACAGGATTACGGAGGATATCTCGACTCATTATCACCACTTTTCGACACAATGATGTTGGAAGATCCTAGTGGACGTCCTACCGCGTCTGCAGCACTGGAGCAGTTCCGCGTTGTCAAGCGAACGTACTCGAGGACGGCGTTGCACAGTCGCATACGCATAAACAGCCCTGGCTACAAATCTGAGCCGGAAAATCAAGTGCAGCGGGCATTTCGTGACACCTGGCATTGGACGAAGCAATGCATTTTCGCAGTCTTAAACTTCAAGTGGTAGTCGATTCAGTTATCGCTTTCGTGCTGATATATTTGTTTTCCGGGGATCATAGTCATATTCTAGTCATATTCATCTTGTATTCGATTCAGTCAAGCCACATGATCGAGCACGACATCCCGCGTGTCGCATCGGGGTAGCTCCACCGTGCGAGCCATGCAGAAGATGTTCTATTGAGACACTTCCGATCGGAGGCCACTCGGAAACTGCCTGCGGTCGGTTGCGATGGCATATCTAGTCCTTGTTCTCTTCATGGTAAATTGAAAGGAAGGGGACAGCAGCCGTCTAAAATTTCCAGGAGTCTGAGTCACTAAGTGCATGGGGGAAGGAGAAATTACTCGGCGGAGAACGCATAGACATGAAGCTAATTTGGACACGCACACTAGATGTGTACTTCTGCTTGCTTGCGGCACAGTATGGATGACACGTCCACGAGTTCCTGCACCATCATCATGCAGGCGCGCCTTCTTTTCCGAGGCAAAAGACGACGTACTTCTCAAAGACGGCACGTTTTATTCACTTCTCTCGCTGTTGTCCTGCAACCAGCGCACCAGTTACCATTTGAAATTACATATCGCAAAGACACATTGTTTCATCCAATGCCAGGTGTCCCAAATAGCCCGCTCCACTTGATCCTCCGGCTCAGACTCGTAATACTGAAGGTTGTTGAGGCGTATGCGGCTGTGCAATGCCGTCCTCGAGTACGTTCGTTTGATGACGCGGAATTTCTCCAGCGCTGCAGACGCGGTAGGACGTCCACTGGGATCTTCCGACATCATTGTGTCAAAAAGTGGCGACAATATATCGAAATATGGTCCGTAATCCTGTCAACAGTGGTTAGCCGTGCCATTCACGCGGTAGCTGCTCGCTCACCTGGACCGACAAGTATTTCAGAGATGAGCCCATGGTATAGATGTCGGCCTTGAAAGGGTTATACGGAGGCCTGCCATATTCCAGTGTTTCAGGAGCATGGACTGCTGCCTTGGACCACATGTCGATGAGGATGGGGTCGTTAGGCTCAAATCTCATGGACTCTCCGAAGTCAATGATATAGTACTTGACTCCGCCGACCCGCGTCCGGCTACGCAAACCAGACAATTCACGCCCGCGCGTATCCTGATCGTCACTGTCCATATGGAAACCCCGAGGGAAGATGCGGTCGGCGTCCATCATGATGTTCGCAATGGAGATGTCTCTATCATGCAAGTTATTTCGTACACAGTTCACCGTAGACAGGTGGACTCGTACCGGTGAGCGATCCTCAACTCGTGCAAATATTCCAGTCCCTATACGCCATGTTGTCAGCGAAAGTCAAAGAATGCCGTTGGTCCCTCACCTCTAATGCTTGTTCCACCATGTCGAAGACCTCTCCAATGGTGCTAAATGGTGGAAAGCGGTGCATCAAGCGTCGACAGAAGGGAAGGACCATGAAGCAATGATCGGGAGCCTGGATTAGATCGAGCAGAGGTATCGCATGGTTTCTTGGGTCCTTGCGCTGTTCATTTTGAGAGAGAAATTGCGTGATCGCGACCTCCGTACTGTCTTCAGCGCGACAGGGTATGCGTTTGAGACATACGTGACGGCCATCGGACATCCTGACAGCATCCATCGTCACTTCTGCACCAGAATCCTGAGTGGAATAGATGGACTCATATAAATCAAATAAGAATGGTGACTTCGCGTACTCACTGCATAAAATGCGAGGTAAGAATGTGTCCGAGACACGCCTGAGATAGCTTCTCGCAAGCCTATCTGAGTGGTGTCTTCTCGAAAGCGAGACGAGCTCGAGACGCCCTCCGTCCGTACGGTAAGAGTGTCGTCTCGACCGCCGCGAGAAAGGTGTCTCGTGTGTGGCTCAGAATCCTCGTACAGTCTGTCTCTGAGATTGGAGACAGCTGTCTTACATATCCCATATCACCGTACTATCATTGGCTCTTACTCAAAGTCAATATCTGGGTCATAAGAGCGCTCATTGGTCTGTCCCGTGGATGCTTCAAAAAATTATATCATAAATACAGAAATATATTGATTCTACTCCGTAATATACAATAGCATCGGTTGGTATAAACGTCAACAGGATGATCATACAACGTAGATAGTATCCTACCATGTTCCCAACCACTACGCCCCGGGGTGGCATTTACACTTCTGCCCTCGTCCCCTTCATGTCTCTCTCCTGCCTATCCTCAGTCGCCTTTTCTCCATCGATTCTTTCCTCTGCAGGAAGGCGAGTGCATCTGAGAGCGGATGGGTGAGCCTCTGGACATGCTCGCGGGCATGCATATAGCGCGCGCCATGTCAGCATCCGGGGAGCCGTCTCGACTTGGGGAGAAAAGTCTCGCATCGCATTGGATTCGCATGCCTGCTTTTGAGGGAAAATGGGCAACCTGTCCGAATCGACTGTCACCGGGGGTCTCGACAATGTCTCGCAGACATAGGACACATGTCTCGGCTGTTTCTCATCACGATGAAGCTCCGCAGAGCGACAGTTGTCTCCCTCTGTCCCGGCACTTGCGAGATGTCTTCGAGACGGCTTCGAGACATGATGTCTGAATCTTGTCTGCATCCTCGTCAATACACCCGTGATACATCGCCGAGACAAAGCTGATATGCCTGTCTCAATCTCTCGAGACCCGCCCCTTACCTTGCATTTCACGCAGTGACTGTGTCATATGTAGCACGGGCAGACACAATTGAGCACGAGCGGACACAATCATGAGCAGCGAACTCGAGCACGGGCAAACATGATTTTTTTATACAGGACAAATGGACTCGATACACGGGTGAGAGGGGGCCACAGAGCCGCCCGCGCAGCTGGGCGGCGGCAGTGGCCCACCCGTCAACGCGTCAACAGAGACGAACCCTGCGATCTATTCTCTTCGTATTCTTATCCGAACACGGTATCAACACATCGTTTTCCGTGCGAAGGCACGGGTCATCGGCTAGTATACCCATAAGACAGTATCACTGAATAGACGAGAGTGGCGCACACCAAAGTTCCGTGGTGCCAGGACCCCCGACGACCCACCAAGAGGTATCCGCACGGGACGGCACCAAAATGGCGCTCTGCGCCGGAGCTCTGTAATTTTGGCGGCACCCAAGGCCAAATTTTTGGACCAAACGTATGTATTTTNACGGCAGCAGACAAGGCTTTTGGGGAGGTCTGATCCGCCGCACGGCACCGCTTGGAGCTGGTGACGGCGGCGGAAATTTTTTCGACCCCTATGTCATCCAAATTTGGAACTTTTGCACCATATGTATGTTCCAAACGCGGCACCAAACGGTCAAATTCGTAGGTTTGTCACGGATCACGGCACCAAAAGGGAGTATTGGGGTCCAAATTTCATACGGCACCGGGGCTTTTTGGCGGAACATACCTCTGGGTGGGTCGTCGGGGGTCCTCCTCCGAGTCCACCATCGCCGCCTGTTGACAAATTCGAGAGAGTGCAGAAATTCTCTGTCTTAATACTGGCCACCTCGCCACTACTTTGGACATCGGCGGCAAGCTCGCTGCCTATAAGTCAGTGCACTTGTGATGCACCTCTCTCCGGACTTGATTAGTTCGACGTCGGTTTGTGTTTCTGGTCCGTCCGTGTCCACATTATCACATCGGAGCAGGTCCGCCGATGAGGTTGACGGCACTGTGCCAGCGTTTCTTCCAACGAACCCCAATATTCTCGAACGCACCCGAACGGACCACCTTACGAGACGTTCAACCCGGCATACCTGGACCAGTACGGCACCTGTACTACAACCAAGGACACCGGACTTGCATTTCTCCGCGCCGTCAAGTAGGAGAAAACGTGGCGAGTAGCATCCTCGTGCAATATACTTCCCGGTACGACCTCCATGTGTTGCATTCCGTAAATCATGTCAAGCTCCCGCTGTCATAAAGTATCTATCTCCTTCGTCACGTCCTTGATCTATATGTGTTGAGGGTTTAATGCCTTTCGTTACCATCCAGATCACACCACAACAAGTCCGGATGATCTCACTCTCTGCATGTGCATCACGTTTCAAGCTCTTGCGCCGTGCTAGTACTTATCCTGTGCGGACGACACCGGCCTGAACTGGCCCCGAAAGTACCCATTCGTCACAGGCGCTGTTAACATCGTTCTTGGAGATGCATTTAGAGGACGATCCGGACGTGATCGGCCTCATAGGTGTATTATTAGCCACTGTGTTTCAGGAATCGAATGCAGCTTTATCCCCCCGGACTGCAGATGAGAAATAGATGAACCGTAACGCCCCGGCAGCCTNTGCTTGACTAGATACCAGCGGTCAAATAAGACATTCTGCACCTCACTAGTATTTACCGGACAAAACACTTTGCCCCTCAGGATCTGGAAATATAGCGTGCGGCATGCATATGCTGCTGATGATATGCATATGATGCATAGAACATAAAAAAATGTGCAATAATGCAGCAAGTGGACTAGCCCACCGCGAGGGTCGAACTCGCAGCCTTCAGATTCCAATGAGAAGGAATGAACCCGCCTGTAAGAGTCTGACGCTCTATCCGATTGAGCTAGGCGGGCCGTGATGGTTCCTGCTGAAGTGGTGACTTCGAGCATCGCTGGTGTGCCAGTGCGTGCTCGAGATCACGCCCACTAGCGATTAAATCGTTCGGCTAAATTTTGTAGTCCGGAATATACAGAATGTGTAACGGTCGTACAGGGAGGGTGACGCACAGAAAGCCACATCGTAGCGAATGAAATCGCATGTCCATATTTCCGTCGTGATACATTCCAGGCATAGGTGAGGCTGGCGGGTAGCTATACGGGACTTACCACGCGAACCACATACACAGCTAGAATCTCAGAGCTGGGATGACAAGCGTACGGCCCTCCAGAACCTCGCCAAAGCCTTTATATCCGCCTGCCGCTGGTCATTGCTGACGAGAGTGTGGGCAGAGTTCGTGACCAGCAACTTCCCGGGGGGGCTTTCGGAGATCTGCCTATACGGGTCGTGCGTGACGATGTCGATCTTGACGAGGTGGTCCATTGCACAAGCCAGCCGCTCCCATACTGGTGTGAATGGTCCTCCGGGCCCAGGAAGGGGTCCCTTTTTGATGATTGCGTAGTAAGGCTTGAGCTCCAGTTGCCGGAGAGTAGCGCTGTGGCGAGTAATGAACTGCTCGAGTGTGCATTTGGATTCTCGGGAACCAGTGCGGTCGAAGAAGAGCCATGTGAGGGAGAGTGTATGCAGCGATGGGAAACAAAGACCGTCGAAGGTAATCGAGGAGTCCTGTTCCAGTTCGCCATTTCGTGCGAGATGCAGAGATGTGAGCGAGGCGCCGCAGACGCCGAGGAAACGCTTGTGCACGATGGTGTCCCAATAACCGACCTCTTCGTCTTCAAGGAAGGACAAGTCGAGGTATGAAAGTCGTTGCACTGCAGAAACGAAAGCGGGGCGGTCGTATATCTCGGTCATGAACGGGAGCAGATTGTCGAGGGTCAATGACTTGACCGATGATGGCAGAGGCTGGCTGAAGATAGCGTCCAATATGAGCTGCTGCTCTGGGTAAATTGGGTTTGTGTAGTCGGCCTGCGTGGACTTGGACGTCTGGCTGCAAATTTGATCGCCAAAGAAACGGCAGTGAATGGCTGCGAGAGCCGGAAGTCTGTATATTTGAGAGAACAAGGAGGAGAGTTGTCTGCGGGTTTTAACGTCTTTGCCTGTCAAACCTGTGAGATCGTGGAGTAGATAAACGGTATACGAACAGTGCATACATGGCATAACATTTGCCCATAAAACTTCATGTGTCACCCTCGAGATTAAAGGACTGACATATCGAGACTGTACGGCTTCCAGAGCGTTTGTCACGGAATGCGCCATGTCGTTGTCGTTGTTAACTTGGAGTGTCTTAAAGAGTCTGCGGGATGCTAAAGCTCGCAATTGTCTGTTCGCTGCGCGCAGGCAGCGAAGGTCGCAATGATCTTCGACTAGGTTCACTATCATCATCCAAACCTCCACAGGGAGATGTGATGTCTGGGTGACCATGTGGCCTTTATAGAATGCCGATTCGTTAGGCCGTAAAAGTGCCAGCAGTTGCCTGACCTGCATATTACGGCGAGTCAGTAATTCGGCCCATAAACTCGTCGAGTAAAATGCATACCGCTCCCAGGTATTAAGATTTTAAGGACTCGACGCCTGTCGTTTCCGAGTCGGAGACCTGATGGCCCCTACTCATGTCTTATGTAGTCTGGTCGTGGTCGACTAGTAATTAATCGCATGTGTGGCTGTGCTGGTGTAGCACTTTACGTCCATTGTCCTTTTGGAAGTCCGACCTACCGGTATTGCCGCCGGCCCGCAGCCGTACGGTAATCTGCCATATCCTTCAACGAGTCGACGGGACTGACTGCCTTGGACTCTAGAGCTTCAATGAACTTGTTGAGTCATTTCTTGATTTCGCGGCGGTCGTGAACTCACAATGACACAGATTTGGTGTTACCTGGCTTCTCAGCCAATGCACTATGCGATTCACTAAAGAAGATGTTGATTCCAACTTGCCCGTTTCCGTATGATTCTGAAGAGGGACCTATGCTGGTCTTTACTTGAAGCAGAGCTTATTGACAAACATTACGTCTATCGCCCCGCCTCAAATTATGACGAGATCTGTCAGAGGGCTTCCTTACGATCTCTGTCCTGCTCAGGGCCCAGGTATATCATTGCCCAGCATAGCGACCTCGGAAGCTATCCATGGGACTTACCATCATATTCAGCTTCCCGGAGAATACGTGTGAAGTGATGCATCCACTGAGCATAAAGACTGCCGATCGTCTGGCATCCTTCTCATAGCTGCGCCGATGCGGCATCCTCAAGTTCAATCTCGAACATGCTCCAAACGATGCCAAAGCGAATGCCGATGCCATTCTCTTGAATTTTGCATCAGCTCCTACGTCTCCTACCTGCGCTACCTTGACCAACCTTTCTGTTTTCCTCCGCGATGCCTCTTTTACTTCCTAGTTCACGTCGCTCTATGAGCTCACAGCCAGCCCCGGTACGTCTCTAGACGAATGTGCATGGATAGCTAAACTAACTGCGTGTTGAAGTCGGACGATTTTCTCTCGCCGACGCTTTCGCCATCCAATCATTCCAACTTTCCCGCCACGCCCCTTCTTGACCCTGAAGCATTTGACACTATACCGTTTTCTGTTCGTAACAGCACTTACTCCCTCCTAGCTTCTTGTCATTCTCTAACTTCATATACTGCAGGAATCATTCTCCGCCTTCCTCGACCTAAATGGCGATCCCAATGGCACATATATGGCGGGCACGCCCGACACCATTCGTTCCAGTCCCGACATAATAAAGGCCTCCAAGCGTGCCTCTGTGAAACGTGATGCTAGCTACTACGTCGAGCAGCTTAGCAACATCAGAGACATCGATTCCGAATGGGAGGATGATGAGATCGAAGTACGTTCCCATCCCCTCATACTAGCATCTATCCCAACTTACGTGAACCACAGGAGATCATGGTCCTCACTCCAAAATCACGCCCCTCACCCGCTTCTCACCAACCAAACATCAGCTCGCTCGTCCCGGCCCCAATCCCGTCCGACAGCCGTTCCTGCATCTCCATCTCCACCCGCAAATCCGAGCCCACCACCCCGCTTCTCTCGCGCTCGCGTCACGCGCGTCCCCGCTCCGGCCCTCTGCACCCGTCTTTCACCCTCCTGCGTACACTAAAGAGCAGTGCAAGCACCATTTCGCACCTTGCGCTTTCTGCGCCGCTGCCCCAGACGACCTTCTCTCCCGCGCAGCGATCGATCTCTGGCCTGCCCGCGTCGAAGGGGCGCGGCCGGCGACCAGCCGCTGCTGGTGATCCGCACGCTTCGTCTCCCGCTGACGGAGGCTGCTAGGCGGGAGCATGCCGTGCTGGCCCTGCTGAAATACACGAAAGAGAGCGGCGCGCTCAGTTTGTATGTGCAGCGTGTGCAGCGGCTGTGGGATGATGTGGATGCGCAAGCGACGTACATAATGTGTGAGTATTGCGAGGATGGCAGTCTCTTCGATGCGGTGCAGAAGGACGGGAGGATCGAGGCGGGGCAGGCTAAACGCTGGGCCTGCGAGCTCGTGAGTACATCATCGTGTCTTTTGAGCTCGTTTTCGGCATTCTGATATATCCTGGTGTAGGCGTCAGGCATCGGATCCCTGCACGAACTCGGAATCGTGCACCGCTCGTTGAAGCCAGAGCACATCTTGTTGCACGGCCGCGGGCACATCGTCATTGCCAACTTCGAGCGCGCGATAGTGCTGAGCGGCAACGCGACCGTGACGAACAAGGAAGTCGCGGACGACGAAAATGAATGGGACTCGGCACCGGAGATGCTCCTCGGCTGGGAATTCGGCATTGAGGTTGATTGGTGGGCTTTTGGGGTGGTCCTGGGCTGGATGATGTGCGGCCAGGTATGCCAAGATCTTGTCGTGTGGCGAACTGTGCTAATCAAAGTGGTTTCTTAGCACCCCCTCCTGATGCCGAACGACGAAGCTGGAAGCGCTTGCAGTGCGCAGCTGCGCGGTAGTGTATTCTGCAGGCCCTCCGATTCGGTGTCCGTCCTCGACGCGGATTTCGAGGTCAAGGATTTAATGCAGAAGGTACGCGATTGATGGCCTGCACATTGATATCGTTGTCTTATGTGGGGTCGTTTTTGCTCGTGGCAGTGTCTGGAACGCAACCCTGCCAAACGGGTCGATTTGGAGGGTGTCAAGGGTCATGAGTGGTTCTGCGATGTGTATGTTCCAGCCTTCCACCTCGCCTACATTCCCTGTCTCACTTATAGATCGCGCCAGAAATTGGATAAAAGTCGCCAGAGGAGACACCAAAGACCTCATTCCCCCCTCGCCCTCTCATCATTCCCACTCCCGACCTCGCTCGCGCTACCCTTCCACCACCACCCTTTCCAACCACAACCTACCAATTCTCCCTCCCCCACCCTCTCTCGAACCGCTCGCAGATACGCTCAGCCTAACCACGCCCCAAACCAGCACCGCCTCACTTTCCGAGCACGCCACCTCCGCCGTCCTCGCGCACGCCCAGCGCAAAACCCTCGGTGCCGCGCGCCCCGTCTCGCTCTCCTTCACGAGCCCGCTCGAGCCACACCGACCGCGCAACCCATCTCCGCCCTCCCTACTTCCCTCGCCCGTCCTCCCGTCTAGCACCACCCCCGAGTCCAGACCCGAACCCAGCACCACATCCGCGTCCAAACCTCAAAACCCTAAAGCCAAATGCGAGTCTGAGCCCGAGTCCCCCGCCGACCGCGCACCATACACCTCCGTCGAGGCGCTCGCGATGGATACCGCACGGGGTCTGGGACTCGGCATGGACCTCGATCTTTCGCTCGATGTCGACGAGTTTGGCATGTGGCTCCCGGACCGCGAGACCGAGCGTGCGCGGTGCGACTCGGACGTGCTCGGTGCGGGCGGGGGGTCGGGGTCGTGTTCGCCGGAGGAGCTGAGCTTGGCGCGGGGCGCTGGCGATGCCGATTCCGGTGTTGGTTCTCCCGCGGGAGGCGGAGCAAGAGAAGGGGAAAGGGAAAGGAAGGGGGAGAAAGTTAAAGAAGAAGCGGAGGGAGAGTGGGTTTATGCGGCGCGAGGGGGATGTCAGTATGGGTGAGGGTGAGGGACACAGTGGGGATGGCGAGGTGCCGGATATCTGCTGGAACGGGCACGACCGCGACCTCGAAGACAGTGCCGGGAGCTCGACCGCAGGACTTCCCCCGTCCCCCCTACTCGAAGAACCCGATATCAGCGCCGGCAGCATTGGACTTGGCGCAGGCGCAGAGGTGACGCCGAGCCTGAAGGCAGACAAGACTTTCCGCTGGAGCGCGCTCTCCTCGCTCTCCTTCAACCCCGCAGCCGCCGCGTCGTCCTCGCCTGTCGGGCCACGGCTGCGCAGGGGAAAGGGCAATGGCAGAATTCACAAGAACAAGCACACGCCGCCACCGATCGCGTACCCCGTGCCGTACAGCATCGCGGAGCAGATGCACCGGATGCAGACGCACCGCGGGGGCATAGCGGGCGGACGGCGGGTGCTGGGCGGGATCGTGAAGAAGGCGTCGAAGATGAGTNTGTTGGGCGACCGGGGACGTGGGGAGGAGGAGGAAGGAGAGAAAAATGGCGAAGGGGAGGGAGAGGGAGAGGGAGAGGGAAGTGTGGCGGGGCGGACGTATGTGGGAGAGGGTGTGCAGGAACCCGGTGGGATTTGGAGCTGGGTTGTCATCGCCCAGGTGCGTTCTCGCCGCGGGTCTGTGATGCGCGTCATTTATTGAGCTTTTGCGTGCTGTGCAGGTCAAGGAAGGTACGGAGAAGCGGGGCGCTATTGAGTCTGTTATGCGGCTTGTCAGGAAGACGGTGCGTTCTTTTCGTGTGTGTGTGGTAGTGTTGGTGCACAGGTAGCTTATGCATGTGTCGCAGCTGTCGTCCGCGCAACCGCCTCTGGCGCTGCCGTTGAACTCGCGGAGGGCTATCAATGACGGGTGGGCCATGCTCGATGCCGGAGACTTCGCTGTGCATGTTGTGAGCGGCAGCGCGCGCGAGAGGTTTTTCAGCAATCGCGAGAGCTGGTGAACTCCATTGCCTTTCCTCAGGAATTCTTGCGAGTTTTCGTACGTAGCCTACACATGAAATAATTATACTTACCCCATTTCAGTGTACCGTTATCAGAGTCCAAGTCGTGGAATGGGTGTTTTATTGCTTTGATTTGTGCAACAACATGCATATAGACGTCGTTCATCACAGCAAACTACCTCCAGTCAAGGAACATGAAGAACCCGAGCCGCATTAGTCGCGAGTCGTCCGCTGACACTGTTCTGCCCTAGCCCGCGCACCCTATACGGAACTTCAAAGGTGCGGCCGAGATGGACGCACAGCGCAGATTTCGCACCCTGCGCGACACGACGGGGCCGGGGCTGTGAAGTCGACCACACCCGACAAATCTGCTAATTCCGACTTTTCGTCATCCTATGAGGGCTCTGCTTCCTCAGTCGAGGACGAAATGAAGGACTTCATTGATCTTGACGTGGATGACAGTAAACGATGTCGACGTCATCCATAACAGGTCAGCTTGTTCTTGAGACTGGATCTACTTACTTCTTGCACGTGTCTTGGCCTCGGCTTCGTCGTATTTGCTGACTTCAGATACCAGTCTCTGGCCATGGGTGTGTGATACCCAGCTAGCCCCATTGATGGTCAATTTTGTGGTATGCCTTCATGTGTCAACAAAAATGAGTCAGTCTTTGGACTTCTCCACGGCAGGTTGCTCACCAATATCACTCACATCTCCATGGTCCCTATTACTAACCCACCTCGGTAAGATGACAATTACTTGATACTAGGATGCTTGCGAAACTTACTCATTTGTGACACGTACACCTCAGGTACACCTCAGGTTCGGTCTCTGCGCGCATCGACTAGCTGGCGCGTCATACCTGAGCGTCAGAAAGGCATCGCAACAAACATCGGCTGCAGAAAGCAGATTTTTTTTTTGGCAGGACAATGAGGGTCTACCAGGCAATTCAGGCGCGGGCTTCGTGCCATGGATTAGTTGCGATGACTGATGCCAAGAATTTGCTATCGCGTCCCATGTACGTTCTTCCCAATGTCACGTCATGCCGACTGGGCTAAAGTCTGATTATAGTGCCTCCCTCTTGCCTGGGGCTTACGCGTCTCTGCAGGTGGTCAAGCCGGCCGACGCGGAGAGAAGTTGCGATGAGGTTTTTAGAGGTATAAGTAGGGATGCACATCTCAGCAATACGCTTGTCCAAATCTCCCCCACATCTATTGATCTCTACGTCTAATCCTCCGAGTCCAAGTCGTCATTTTACACGATGTCGCCCGTCTCCGCACCGAGCAAGTTCCTTGTGACTGGTGCGAACGGATTCGTGGCCGTTTGGGTCATTCGTGCTCTCCTTGAGAAGGGCCACGCCGTGCGCGGTACGGCGCGCTCTGCTAAGAAGGGCGATTATCTACGAAATATTTTCAAGGCGTATGGAGACAAGTTCGAGTTGGTCGTCGTTGAGGACATCACCGAAGTTCGTGTGATATTCTTTTGGCATCGTCCATGCTGACTTTGGCCCTGTTGTTTAGGAGGGCGCCTTCGACGACGCTGTCAAAGGCATCGACATCGTTGCGCACACTGCGTCGCCTTTCCAGTTCACGGCCGAGGATCCTGATGGTGCGATACGATACATCTGATGCGATTGGAAGGATGTTGACAATGACCCATAGACTTCATTGTACCTGCGGTCAAGGGAACTGTGGGCATCCTTGAGTCAAGAAGCATGGGTCAGCATTCATCCAGTTTTCGTGCGCATGCGGTATTTTCAACACGATTATTTCCACAGACCGACCGTCCAACGTGTTATTGTATTATCCTCCGCGTCCGCTATCGTCAGCCCTTTCAACATAGAACCTATTGTTATATACGACGAGAACGACTGGAACGAGACAGCATATCAGGTTGTCGAGCAGCAAGGGAAGAACGCGCCCGTGCCTTTCTGGTACATCGCTTCGAAGACGCTGGCGGAGAAAGGTGTGCAATGTCTTTCTGGATACATATTCTGCCTTGTCGTGTTCATGTGGGCGTTTCGGTCTCAGCTGCATGGGACTTCGTGGAGAAGAACAAGTCGGATGTTAATTTTGATCTTACCACCTTGGTCCCACCCTTAGTAAGTATGTTGTTCACTCACTCGTGATGAAATGGCGTGTGCTTATGGCTCTAACATCAGATTTTTGGCGTATGTGCTATTTCAACGGTCCAAAGGCTATCCCATCATTAACCCAACCACTAATCGGAAACAGCCTCTGATCCACGAAGTACACTCCGCGTCGGAGTTGAACCAGTCTTTGACTGACTTTCACGACACGCTCGTGAAGGGCATTCCGAACAATTTCCCCGAGTTAGCTCATGGATTCATCGATGTCCGTGACCTAGCAGAGGCGCACGTGCGTGCGGCTGAGGTGGCTGACGCTGGCGGCAAGCGCTTCATCATCTCTGGAGGTGAGTAGCATGGGCACTTACCCGGTATGTACCGCTCATCTTATCGAAAATAGGGTCTTTCCACTGGCAAGATATCAGTGCGTATCCCATAGGTGCCGTGAATTGTGTTTCGAGTTGTCTGATGCATTCGGCAGTGGACACTGCGGCGAAAATTCAGCCGCCTGTTGTCGAGAATTTCCCGAAGGGAACGCCTGGCATCGGCAAGCCTATCTCGAACAACTTCACCCTCAAGACAGGTAGGGCGGAACAGACCCTAGGGATGAAATGGCGCCCTTTGCAGGATACGATCCACGACACCCTCGTTGCTTTCAAGGACAAGGGCTTCGCTTATTAGCCTCAACTACCAGCAGGCTGCGCACAATGCGCTCCTGGTAACGTGTCCTTCCTTGTCAGTCAATAATATACTTCGCTGACCATTACCGAGTATGGAAGCGATGGGAAAGGGAATTTTATATAGGAGTGAAGTACTTCGCTGAGCGAGTAAGAAATAGAACACTTCGCTCTGATCTCGTCTGCCTACGCACCTGTCAGTGCGCCGACTACACCTGTAGCAAGGTAAGCCTATGGCACAAGCCGAGTTGCCTGGCAGCTGACGTCCCCAGAAACCCAGTGGAGACAATTTCTGCAGAGCGCCACTACTACGTCAATACATTCCACCGGGCTCCCAGCTGGAGTCCCTCAAGACCCCACTGTACCAGCACTTTCGATCCACCACGCCTCTTTCGAGAAAGCTTTGTTAATTGTCTACCGTGGTAGAGACATGACGTCTGCGCGCGTCATATTGCCACCACGGACTTTTCTATAAAACGTCCTTCCTCCCAGGTCTTGCGACCACAAATACCCGAGTCACATACACAACCGCCGGACAGGAAATACTTCTTCTCTACTACCTCACCTTCGAAACATGGCTTTGAACGATAGGAAGCTTGGTGCCGAGAAGGGCGTCGATCAGTACCCCGGCATCTCCAACCCCACTGCCGCCAGCACGTACAGCGACCCCATGGCTACTAACTTCGCACGTATTCATCTACATTTCTTCACATCCAACGTGTTTTTAATGCCTCAGTATATACAGGTGAATGACCCCACGAGCGATGGCCTTGGCGCCGGTGCTGGCGAGAACTTCGACGGCCATCTGCAGGCGAAAAGGACGCTCAAGGAGACCGCCGGCGTCGTCGAGGGCCGTCCAGGAATCATCGAGTCGACGCATATCGACCCTTTGAACGAGAGCTCTGCTAAAGGCACGTTCAGCCTCCCGGTTTTGTGACAGTAGACATCTCAACTAATTCAACTACTCCCTTCTCAGACGACCGTTGGGCCGACGCTACTCGCGACCCCAACTCCTCGACCACTGGTGGCGTGATGTCGACGGCCGGTAATGCCGCTAGCAGCGCAGCGTCCATGGCCACTGGCGCCGTGAAGTTTGCCTACGGCCATGCCGCTGGTGACGAGGCTACCAAGCAGGCGGGCGGTGAGGCAGTCTTTGGAAAGTAATTGTATACTATGGTTTTATGCAGGATCGAAAGGTACGATGTTGTAGGAATAGACTGTTGGCGTATGGTATACATAATTGTATCTTTATCAGCATCTTCCATGCGGCCTCCCAATTTCATGTCGAGTGAGAATCCCAGGTGCTGCAAAGTGACGATCACGAGAATATGCCGATGTGGACGCGCACGAAGGTTGTTACTATGTAGTGGCTGTATTTAATTATTGGTTTCTACTTTTCCATTGCTTTAGGCTGCGGCCAGATCTCAAGATCCTCCGCCAAAACGACGGTCAGATGTGCGGCCTCTTAAGATCTTACTCCCGGGCCCTCCGTCTCCCGTCTCGCCGTTGCTGCACGGCTCGAGCTTTCCGATACCACCTCAACTAGACTGTCTCCCTTTAACGAACAGATCATGAACAAATTGAACGCAGGCGCCTTCGAATTCGTGCCGGGCAGGGCCTTCAATCGGCCCCAGTCCACAGAACATCCTGCACAACCACCACTGCAGCCTGTCGAGCGTGTCGAGACCGAAGCCCCCGCACCCGCACCCGACGATCAGCTTGAACATTGGAGGGTCGAAGCCGACACTGCCCGCGCCCGCTGCTGCACCTGCACCGACGCCAGCGCACGCACCTGCGCCCGCCCCGGGCCAGGCAGCTCTAAAAGCCCCCGCCAAAACCACAGCAAATGTCTCGTCTGCTGCTGCCTCATCGGCGCCACCAGCACGGACATCAGGCGCATCCTCGCCTGCGCTCGCATCCAAGACGTTCACAGTGGAGAAGGCGAAGACGAACACGGCTGCGATCGCGCAGGAGATGCGGAACGTCGCAGATGAGGCCGTTCTGCAGGATCTGTTCGGCGATGGTGCGTAGCAGTCGGTCCTCGTTGTGCCGTGCTCACTTGCGACGCATCGCAGTCAAGGAGCATCTCAACATTGTCTTCATCGGGCACGTCGATGCCGGCAAAAGCACCATGGGCGGCAAGATCCTTTTTCTCACTGGCATGGTCGACAAGCGGACCATGGAAAAGTACGAAAAGGAGGCTAAGGACGCCGGCCGGGAGGGCTGGTATATCTCCTGGGCACTCGATTCCACACCGCAGGAGCGTCTCCAGGGCAAGACTGTCGAAGTCGGCCGCGGCTACTTCGAGACGCCCCAGCGCCGATACACCATCCTCGATGCCCCCGGCCACAAGACGTACGTGCCATCTATGATCTCCGGCGCCGCGCAGGCCGACGTCGCCGTGCTCGTCATCTCTGCCCGCAAGGGTGAGTTTGAGACCGGCTTCGAGAGGGGCGGCCAGACGCGCGAGCACATCATGCTTGTCAAGACCGCCGGTGTCAATCGGGTCATTGTCGTCATCGAACAAAATGGACGACCCCACCGTCGAGTGGTCCCAAGCCCGCTACAACGAGATCAAGGACAAACTCACGCCCTTCGTTCGCCAGGCCGGCTTCAACCCCAAGACCGATGTCGCGTGGCTGCCCCTCTCTGGCTACACCGGCGACAACCTCAAAGATCGCGTCGCCAAATCTGTGTGCTCGTGGTGGGAGTAAGTGTTCCCCGACCAGTCGAACCCGCACGCATCGTCTCACCCGCATCGCAGCGGCCCGTCTCTCCTCGAGTACCTCGACCACATGCCCATGATCGACCGCAAGCTGAACGCGCCCACCATGATGCCCATCTCCGAGAAATACAAGGACCTCGGCACGATCGCCGTCGGCAAGATCGAGTCTGGCCACATCCGCAAGGGCGACTCACTCTTGCTCATGCCGAACAAGGTCACTGTCGAGGTTGCCGCCATGTACAATGAGATGGAGGACGAGGTGAACATGGCCATGTCCGGCGACAACGTGCGCATCCGACTGCGTGGCGTCGACGATGAGGACATCAGCCCTGGCTTCGTGCTCACCAGCCCCGGCAAGCCTGTGCACGCTGTGCGCCAGTTCGAGGCGCAGCTGGCCATCCTCGAACACAAGAACATCATCTGTGCTGGCTACTCGGCCGTCATGCATGTGCATACGCTCTCCGAGGAGGTCACTCTTTCGGTAAGTTCAGCTAGCCGTGGAATCTGAGGCATGCCGACTGAGCGGCTGCAGGCCCTCTTGCACTACTTCGACAAAGCAACTGGCCGCAAGTCGAAGAAGCCTCCGCAATTTGCCAAGCGAGGTGAGCAAAGTCCTAAAACCCCGTTCGTCGAACCTAATACTGAACATAATACTGTCGAAAGGACAACGTATCGTTGCGCTCATTGAGACCACCGCGCCGATCTGTGTCGAACGCTTTTCAGATTATCCCCAGCTTGGCCGCTTCACCCTCCGTGACGAAGGTACGTCTCTGTCTGTCTTTTGCTATCATGATGCTAACCGGGATCTATTCACAGGCAAGACGATCGCCATCGGAAAAGTTAGTCGACATCTTCATCATTTTTCACATCCGCATCTGACGCGTTCCCGTAGGTGACCAAGCTCATCGAAGGCCCCAGCGACGAGCTCGCGGACGGTGTCGGCAACATCGCGATCAACAACGCTTAAGTGCGTTTGTGTATTTCGCGAGGACGTGGAGGAGCGAGGAGTGCGAATTGGGAGAAAGAAGATGTACCAGTGGATTTTGTGTAGCGCTTTAGATCCGCCGTCTACCATCGGCTGGTGGGAAATTCATATGTAGCCTTGGTTGTTGGAATTCAAACCCCCACTATATTTCATGTGGTTGTATAAGTAAATATACAGCGGTCTTGTATTGGGGCTCAGTGCGACATGTTTCTTCGCAGAGGTTTGGACAGGAAGGAGCGCTTCTGACCGGCATTTGCCGCCTCGCGTACAAGCCTGATCAAGACTAAGTAGTAAATGATTGACTTGATCGCGAACAACATCGCCTTTCTAACAATCTCCCTGTTTTTTTCAGTTGCCCACGCGAGAAAGCTGGAGGACACAATGCGATCGCTTCCAGCAGAACTTCAAGTAAAAATCTTTGAATGTCTTGATCATATTCATGACTTACTGAACTGCTCCGTGGTGCGTGTGTAGCACCTAGTGTAGCAGGGTACAGGGCTGATCAGCTCCGACTAGGTCTGCAAGTTCTTCTATGTCGTTGTCCGCGATAGTATCACGCTGCAGTATAGGATTCAGCTCGCTATCGACGGAGTATCCGAGACCGAGGATGCATCGGAGGATTCGATAGAGGTCGAACGCCTGCGGATTCTTCTGGACCGCCGACGCCGTTGGAGTACCTTGTCACCGTTGAAGAAATCCACAATCACCTTCCCATCTCACCGGCCTTGGTCTTACTCTGATGGTGTACTCTGTTATGTGCGCGATAATCACCTCCTACACTACGTCATTACCGTTGTCCAGCTTCCCTCGCTCTCGGGAGGCGGGTCTAGCTATGACATTTGGATCACAGGACTCTCATCGGTTCCATTAGCATTGACCCACGATCCCACTCAAGATCTGCTCGCACTCCTCACAGTCACTCCAATACCCGCAAGCTTTGACAAACATGCCGTTTTCATCGAAATGCGCTCCCTCCGGACCGGTGAAAAGATTCGGTCGCCCGGGCTGACCCCACTATGCTTCATTCGGGAAAATACGATGAATCCCGAATTACATAGGCCTCGCATCTTCCAGGATTATTTAGCGGTCTTGTCGCAGAAGAACGATGTTTTCCATTCATCTTCCGAAGTCCACGTCTGGCGTTGGAAGAAGCCTTTCTCATATCCTAATATCATGGCAAGTATTAGGTCCGGATCCAACTACAGTGGATAATTTCTGATACGTACTTTCACGCAGGGCCCTGTCACATACTCTGCCACCGATTTCGCCTTCTTGACACCGAAAATACTCCTACTAGCGCAACCCGATCGTAGTGGACAAATCGAAGTTCTCACCCCCCGACAATTCCTTCAGGATTCCCCTCAGCACCATCATGGTTTTGTTCATCTCCTGAGTCTCCAACTTCCCCGTCGCTCCCCAAATTTCTATCTGGACACAATGACCATCACATGCGAGCCAACTCCGGCGAGTCTAGAGCAGTGTTCCTTTTCCGATGCGGCAGTCAATGCCGGAATTATATCAGTCGCGTGTGCTGTGTTGGACTATAGACACGGATCCCGCATCGTCAACTTTGTATTCCATGCACGAACAATCTTTCGTGCTCTCGCAGCGCACAATCTTCTCTCTCCGGCAATCCATATACCAAAAAAAGCCATCGCCGTGCCGTGGAGCGAATGGGGGCCTGATGCATGTCGAGGATTTTTGATTGACCCGTGGATGGAGGACATATGGTATGTCTTGTACACCGTTCTTCTCCCTGCACTCGCTCATCGCGTAACAGCGCTATCTATGGCACTCGTGTCGTCCTTGGACGTCGTGATAGCGAAGACGACCCTCTTCCGCGTGGGCCGCAAGTGTTCGACTTCAACGTCCACCGGCATATGACTGTTGCGGCGCCCGATCCACCTCATGCAGAGCTGGTCACTGCACCGACTCTTCTGCTCGAGGAACCCGGGTTCGAAGACCCTGTCGAGACAGCACTGCCATACGCCGCAATCGACATCCCCAATGCGGACGCATACTGCGGGTATCGTCTTGACGGGCAGAGGCTGCTCGCTATGAAGGTACGCCGGTCGTTGAATTTGTGACTATTGCGAGGCGCTCATGCATCGGTTGCACCTGTCATTCGTGAAACAGCCTCGTCCTGATGACGACGATGCCGAGCAGGAGGTTGATGTGTTTGTGTTTTAGACGAAATGAATGATGTATGCTGGCAATTGCAGCGCCTGGGCCGTGTTCCAATGACGCTACTTAAATAGCAAGTGTCCTTCTCTTATCTACAGATTTACAGTGGTATACGTGCTGTATTATAAATTACAATGTCCTTTCAGACCGCAGACTCTGCCCCGGGCCGTCCAGCGCACGGTTTCACCTACAGCTAGTAAATACAAAAACACACCTCAAGTCCGAGATGCCGAACAACTATACGTCCCTAAAATCCACATCACTGGGATTCTTTTTTTGTGTCCTGGGATGATCCTCGCCAGGGTAATGCTCTTCGGCTTCGGTCGAGACCTCGATAGCAACAGATTGCATTTGGAAGGTTGTCACTCCGATGCTGTTCGGAGTCCTGCTCCGCTTTAGCGTACGACGCACGTCGCCGAACGATATGCGCGAGTGCTCTTTGGACTGACGTGATATTGTATCGACATTGATTACTTGGGGGCCGGCGTTGTGGAATTTGACCTGAAGGATGAGGAGGCAGAAGAGGCAGGGCTGGAAAAGCGATAGATCTTGCTTTAACACTGCGAGACATTGTATGAAGACGGGTCACTTACCACAAGGGGCGTTACGATGTCTAGGACAATGTATTGGCCGTACGACGCGGCTAAATAGGCGATGAGGTAGGCCATAAGACTGGCTGTGTACAACGCGCCAGTTTCGATAATGGCGACAAAGACGGGGAGTAGACTGCCAAGGTTGGTCCTATGGCTTCCCGTAGTGTAGATCTTGAAGGCGATAGCGACTGCAAGAAGGTTGTAGTTCCGTTCTGACTAGCATGTGCCACACGCGGACGTACCTGTGCAGTAGATGTTGGTACTCATCATGAGCGTATCGTATGCCGTGATCCAACGACTTAGATTGTTGAAACTGGGCCAGCTCCCGTGCGTCCGCGACAGAGTCGTGAGGACAAAACAGCCGGAAACTGACAGGACGGAATTTAGGACCCTTTACCCCAATCTAATCATATTACATACCGATACCTGCGAGCGTAATGGCTGAAGGGATAGCAACTGCTTTGAGTTTACGATTGTAGACCACGAAACAACGCCAGATCTGTATCAAGAACTAATTGATACGTGCACCATATTTTCCAAAGGATAAACTTACGTTGACACCGTCGCCGAGAAGCGACTGCAGTACGAGGACGGCAATCTTCCCTCTGAACACAGGGTTTGAAGGGTCGGTAAGATACTCCACCGGAGTGACATCGGAGGATAGGAGGAAGGCGTCGAACACGCGGATAAGAGAGAGCACTACATGCTGATAATAGGAGCGAAGATAAGAGGCGATTTAAACCCAGTGTGGATAGGTCGACTCACCACTGTCGCTGTTACGAGCATAAAGAGAAGTGCTCCAAGCAGTCTGAAGTCCGCTACCCCGCCCTCGGCCTTCGCGCGCATAAGAACCAGTGTCGTGACGATACTAATCGTTATACAAATACCTGTGTGAATATCAATGCTGGAAATATCTCATTTTTTCGACCACACATACCATACGTGATGCTCTCTACGAAGAGGGCAACCAACACAGCGCGATCAAGTGGTATACCCATCCTCGAAGACAGGAAGATGCCGTCTCAGGATCGAGAGGGATGGATGCTGTGGATTAAACGTCGTCCGGAAGGAGTTAAGCGTTATAAGAACCAATGGCATAGATCTCGATTAACTCAGAGACTTGACATTTTTGATGAAACACTTTGGAGTGGGCGGTGCATGCCAACATGACTAGCCGAAACATAGCCTACATGACATCCAGGTAGCTTGTATAAGGCGTTGGCGTCCCGGAATTGTCAAAGGACACTCCAAGTTCGTAGATGAAGGCCTCCGATATGATCAAAGGCAAAGCTTGTGTCGCCATTAGCATGAGGGCAGAAAACGGGGTGCTGCTTACTTGGGGCGCACCGCTCTTACGCAGCTTGTCAGACGACCGCGTCAGCGTCTAATGGACCGCCGTCTCCTCTGCATCACTTGCGATCCTGACACTTGATGAGACTTCCACGGAGTGGCGCGGCTTAGCCGTCGTAGCGGACATCGATGCGCGCAGTTATCCCCGTTACCGGGAAGTTAATGAAGTAATAAAGGCGTGAGTGCCTGTAAGTCATCAGTGTATCTGTATGGTATCGGCACCTGACGCAGCTGCGGGGCATCGTAATTGGAGGGGTGCTCTAGTACCCAACTCTGGCAAAACAAACGACTATCTCAGTCATCCTGCACCGTCTTTCACAAGGGCTTTTGTGAATCGGAAGCCACAACATTTCTCTTTTTATGTGAGAAATAGCAGTTATGAGCAGAGGTAAATGGCATATGAAAGGGAATGAACCTACACGAACGACTTTCGAATAAGATCTCCATGGATGTCGGACGAATGGAACAAGAGGCCAGCGCTAAAAGCCGAGTCGTCGGTTTATTCTGAGTTCGAATATTCTGCGGCATGCACCGGCTGTTGTCGGCACCACTTCCCCGCTGCCCTGATTTAAGAATTGGAGTCGGGAACACGCCTCGTCGCTGCATCCCATGCACGGATTTGGGATGCCCAGAGTGGTGATCAAAGCAAGATAAAAATCCGAATAGACAATTTCAACACATTGGCAAGCGTGCGGAATGACATCTAGCTCGAGGATTAGCGTAAGGCATAAGATCAGGACTCAGAACTAGATGATTCAGGTAAGACGATGGCAAGGGGGCAATATGTATTTGTGTTATGAATAAAACCAGTAGATAAATCGTCTCAGCGGAGAAGAAATGCGAGGAGCACGGAATGGAACACGAGATGGGATGGGTAACTGCGCCTCGCGAGGTTCAAGGATAGACGTCGGCGTCGGGCGCTTCGGCATTGCTCACAACAGACGCCGGCATACCTAATGGAATGTTCAGATATGCAAGCGATACCAGTTAAACACCTTTCTTACCGTCCATGTTACCTTCTCCCGATGCGACTTGATGAGTAGTATCCGACTCGGAGTCGCGCTGGCTTTCGCCATCTTGA
The DNA here is from genome assembly GCA_004679275.1 of Dentipellis fragilis. Classification (NCBI taxonomy): domain Eukaryota; kingdom Fungi; phylum Basidiomycota; class Agaricomycetes; order Russulales; family Hericiaceae; genus Dentipellis; species Dentipellis fragilis. Next base: position 49,962 of record SEOQ01000050.1, read on the forward strand.
AGGTTACACTTACTCTCGGCTGTTCGCGTCAGTAGAAAACGGATAATGAGTTGTGTGGGTAGCTTACATCTAGATGGAGCGACATTAAGAGCTGTCAAGATGACTCGGGAGCGCATGTCATCTATTTCGTCGCTAGTGAGCGTTTCCATGCCTCGCCCTGCGAAAGAGGCTTTAAAACCGGAAATGGACAGGGAAAAAAAAATGCACGAACGTTCAGTTAGCTTGACAAAGTGATTTTCTACCTGCGTTGCAAAGTACAGCCTTTTCTTAGTAGGCTCACCCTGCAAAAGATACTGTGGGTCAGGATCGAGGGGGAGATTAATTTCGATGGTTTTTACATACCTCGACGACCTGCAGGAACTGCTTAGCTTCGGCATTGTATTCCCGGGAAGCACGGTAGGCCTGTATGAAATTGGTAGCATGTGCGCATTTATCCATGGCAGCCTGCACCCTTCGACAGTGGTCAGCCGCAAATCATCTGAAAATGACAGAGAACCAACTTACGTAGGAAGCTGGCTCTTGATATCTTCCAAGGATTCCTGCGCGTAAGAATCATGGTACTCGTCAACCATATCCAGTGCCATGCCAGGTAGGCATCTCCTGCCTCGCCTTAACCGGTCAGCGTTTGGTTGATAGCAGTAGTGGTAATGGTGGTGAGGGGTCAGGTATAAAAATCGTCGTTGAGTTCGATGACCATGCTGCGAGATATAGTTGGGGTACGAATAGGGTCGAGGTCGAGAAATTTCTGGTATGATGGAATCGCGGGACGTTCCTCGTTTTACATATGCGCCGCTGGCGTCAGGCAAGTGCACAGTCTATTTTGGGAACAAGAGCTTTCCTGGAGGAGGGGAGGNGGGCGAAAAATCTTGTCACAGATCGTCTCCGTTGGGTATCTAGCCTTGACGGCTCGTTGCTATGGTAAGTTCGTCGATCAAGAGCTCTGGCATACCAATTTCCATTAGGTCTTCTATCGGCATTCTCCGTCGTGGTTGAAGACAAGACCTTGTTCTTGAAGGAGATTGTGCGGCGTAATCGGTTGAACGGTTAACATGACAGCAAGTAAACTTCGTAACTGAATCACGTAGAACTTTCATCGCACTTGACAAAAGGAGAACAATAGCAAACTCCAGAAAAGGGTTCTCAGGTACCGCGAGATGACGAGTCAGAAGACCATGGCGACGATCTGTCCTTTCTTTCTTGCCGAGAGACGGGTACAATTTTTCAGAACAGGAAGACGACGGCGAGGGGAATGCCATGATGTGGGTCCGAGTAGGTCCGAGTGCTAGTAACACTGGTTTCACGGTGGTTGCGAGGCCCAAAGAGGCAAAAATTGCCAGGACACTCGATGACATATGCGAGAACTGACAATAGAGCAGATTCAGACTTGATACAAAGATTTCGTCTTGTACCAGCAACGTACCCTCGTTCTTGATCTTCCCTCATTCCGCAAACATGCGTGACGGAGCGCCCACAGCGACGCGAAGTCCCTTGTTCCAATCGCGGTATCTTCAAGGATGGACGGATAGCGTACCATTGCAACGGCAGACAATAGACATGGCAAGGCCCGGGGCCATACTTAGGTTATACTCACCGAAATACTGGGACCCACAATTGCACCTACGGTCCAACAAGGCACCGTATCCTTTCTATGCAGGAGATGACTAGATCGATAGCAAATTAGCTTGAAACATACAGCCTATGAGAGCGCCCATCTCACCTGACAAAAAGAGAACAATAGCGAACCTTGGAAAGGCGCTCTCGCCGCCCAAGGCCAATGGTTATGAGTTTGCGAGGCGACTCGGTAAGAAGCAGCCATGGGTGAGAAGACCGGTACTTCTTGTCGTATCATCTCTAGCGTCTTTCTAGCAAGGAGAAATGAACGTTCTAAGACAATAGAGATGACAACGATGAGAAAACGGGATCGATTTCGACGGGGGGAGTGAACAGTAGGTCAAACCGCGGCGAGCACTGCCAACACAACGGCGGGACCCCGGGCATTCCGGGCCTCCGGCGCCGCCACAAATTACCACGGCTACCGCTAGGGGTGCACGTATGCATGGTCGATTCCAAAGAGATGCAGACTTTTTCCCTCTTATCACTCTTAGCAGTCGCCGACGACAAAGTCCCCAAATCCTGTTAGACAAACATTTTCCGCACCAAAATTGTGTAGCATGAAAACGGATTCATAGTAGACAGCCGAAACAAAGAGGAATGGGTATCAATAAGTACTGAGAGCAATCCGTAGGCACAACGAAGCCGAGATGCAGCACAAGAGACGATCAACACCTTGGAAGAGATCGGAGTACGTAAATATCGGCGAATATACAGACATCGAGAGCTGAGATGAAAAGAAAGCAGGCACATTACGGGTCTGGGATAGCACGCCTTCGCATGACAACGAATCGGATGGTCTGGGCAATGTGTTGCGGGTATCTCCACAAGGTGACAATCTTCCACTCCTTCCTCGGTATCGCGCGCGAGCGAAGCTTCCAAGCATGAAGGGACTCTCTGATTTTCGCAAACCGGGTGACGACTTCGTTTATCTCTGGTCGCTTCGAGGGTTCGTTCTTAACCATATCTGCAACGAGCTTCTTCATAAATCCGAAGCCGTAGTAGTTCTGTGAAAGAAACTGGTCAAAGACAGCGGCTGTGGTCTACAGGATACACACCTGCATGAATGATTCGCGTATGAGATTGCCGAGATAGTAGATGTCGGTAGCGAACGGATTGCAAGGCGTATTCCACTTGTCCTGCTGATTCTCCGGGGCAGTCTTGTCTCCGCCATGCGCTGGCAGTGTCAAGGGAGGCCAGGTTTGAGAGGAATCTGACTTGAAGTGCTGAGATAGACCGTAGTCGATGTAGTAATACTTCACCGGGTGTTCCGTGCGAGTCCAATGCTGAGCTTTGCCTTTCCAGTCCCTTCTCCTCTTCAACTCCACGGGATGCCATGGTTCTGGATACATAGGTGTGGCATCCATCAAAATATTGCCTTCGCAACAATCTCTACGGGCGAATTAGACCACGTGAAGAACGATAATCAGAAATCGTACCGATGGGCAACTCTATGTTCATGCAGAAATTGCAAGCCCTATCGTCAATGATCAACATATAACCCACCATATAAACGTCAACGGGCGCACCTCAAATATCTGAGTAAAGAAGGCGACGGCTTCACCAATCGTTGTAAAGCCGGGGTCGTCGAACGGTCTCAAGAGCGGCATCACCAGAATGTAGACATTTTGCTCATCAGGCATCTGCAAAATTTGAATGGCGCGCGCACAGTGATTGCGAGGGTCTGACAATAAGTCATGCGAAGATAGATAATTGTTGATATCAACTTCCTCCGTGCTGGATCGGCTATGGACGAAGTCAAGCTTCTTGAGAGTAACATAGGTGCCATCTGACGCCCGCATTGCGTCCATTATAACGGAAGATCCCTTAAATATAGATATAAATATGGCACGATGTCTTTCAAAGATCAGGTTACGCACGCCACGCCGGTGTCCTTCTTCGTACTCTGTGTAATGGCGTCCTGTCGCCCGCCAAGGAGGCGTCCATTTGGGATGGTATCGGGGACGCAGGATGTAACCCAATTGAGAGAGTGACTCATAATGATCTCTCCACCACGTCTCGCCGTATGCAACTATCCCAGGATCTTCAGCGAAGCGGCGATCTAGTTCAGTCTCGGGACCGAAAACTCGTTCCATCCGAGCTTCGAAAGTATCGGTCTGTGCTGCTGTTCCGTCCATTGAGATAGAATGTCGTAGGAAGCTGTCACAACTCACCGTTGGAGGACATGGCTCGCAGCTACAACACGAAATCGGAACAAGGGCGGTGGGAGTATGGTCAGTGAACAATAAACAGGCGCTGGTTAGTGTTCGCGGACAATTCCGGCAGTAGGACCCTTGACACCGCCGGCCACACTCCAGGGTGATCGTGAGTTCATCTTTACTTTCGAGCCGACTTCCTTGCCAACGAGGACCTCATGCCATCTTGTGTTCCCAGAATGACATTCTTACCGCAGGGCAGGGGCTTAGTTTCGTATAAATACGCTCCGGACGCCCATCGTTATCCCATCTCCCAACTTCGCCCTACCGATCCCGACTCCTACCCCACCATCAACAATTTTCCGTCATGTCTGGTGCTGAAGTCGCTGGTCTCTTCAGACCTCTTACTGATATGGTCGCGGGCGCGATCGTCATGACGATTCTGAAGCCTCTGCCGAAGAACCAGGTCAAGGCCGGCGAAACTTACTTGGACCGCGCCCTCATCCTCACGGAACAGCACCGCCAGATTCTGAGCGACGATGACAAAGTGACTATCGAAGGAGATTTCAAGGAGTACGTCTTTCATCTTCTATGTAACGCTATAGTTGTTTGATCATTTAAACCAATAGAGCCAACACAAAGTTGGCCGAGTACGATACCTTCAAGGGCGTAAGCCTCCGAGGCACGTACGCCACGTCACACGAGTACAAGAAACGTGCTAAGAAGGCATACAAAACCGCAAAGGTACTTACTATGTTTTTATCCGTACCTTGAGCCGCCTCTCTTACATGCAATCGTATCCAAGCATATCTCAGATGCAAGGAGAATAGAACATGCCTTTGCCAAGCAAGTTGCCGATGCTACCATTGATGTTGCTGGTGCGCATATCTTTTAAACAAATCACTATGTCAGTTTTGACTCGCACCCCACCCTCACGTAGACAAAGAGAGTATCCAGCATAAACTCGACGAAGGCTTCAAGGCTGAGCTTCATGACAACATCGTCGAAGCTATCGAGTCCTCTCCGAAAGGTAAATCGTGCTCCTACACGAAAGACCATCTCTATGAATAGATTGACTTCTGACATCCCTCTCAGTCCAAGAGGATTCCTCCTACTCCAACGCTGAGTATGCGGCGGCTGTCGCTGAAGGCGCTTGGTCTCAGCTTACGGGCATTGTGAGCTCTTCCATTTCATGATATTTTACGATATATTAATGACTGGCAAATCAGCTTTCTTTCCTGCATGGTCAGTGATCATGCGACTCGGATGGAATGTGCCACCATAGTGTAAAGAAACAATACTGTATCTGACTGACTCCTCCTACTACTGTATATACCTCACTGCGTCGATCCGCAGCCTCTCGGTGGTAGATTGTATCAAACTATCATTTATTGGATTCCTACCAAGCGAAAATGGATGAAGCTTGAGATACTCGTTGAGCAGAGCGAGTCAGCGCCGCCCGCCTCATGATCGATGCACAACTATCATTGACCCATCGCATCGTCTGTCGGGGCATAGTTACTGAGAATCCGTATTCAGAACAAAGACGCGGAGGTTGGGGCAGCGCATACCTGTAACTGCATGCCACTTTCACGGACCCCAATATTCTCGAGACCAGCCCATCATGCATCACCTTGGACGGGCGACCCAAAAGGCAAGGACTAGCACCCTGATCGATGTCCATGATCTCTCATCTCTGACGTGCAATGCCGTCAGATCGCCCAGCACAAGGAGTCATTCCATTGCCTCTTCTAACATTCATTCACGAAGGCCATTTGCGGGACAAAGGCAGCCGTTCGCGCACGGGAACGATATTTCCTGTCGCGCGGAGGGTCATGAGGGAAAGGGACTTGCGGTTTGCGGCGTCGTAATTCACATGGTGTTAATTGCGGAGATGATGCAGATTAGGTGGGATGAGCCAGACTGACCTTCAATACCCATTCCGTGGGCGTGGGGCTTGCGATTTCCTCAGAGAGAGGAACGGATCGCGCAAGAGTTGAGAGAATCCGTCCGCTGAGGCCCGGCAATGCTACAGTTCAGAATTGTATTTTAGCACAGTAAAGAACAGACGATTGGCGTACCATTGCAACAGATCTTAGGCGACCTGTTGCTGCGCCTCATCATTCATGGAGTGACTTCCGGGAATCGGGAATAGACCGCCCGCAAGGCCCCACAAATGAACATACAGTTCAACAAGGCATCGCATCCGTGTAGGGCATGGCTTGATCGATAGCAGATTGCCAACTTCGACTATCTGCATGTACATGAAACGCACCGGACGTGTGAGCACTCCCGCACTTGACAAAAGGAGAACAATAGCGAACTAGAAAAGCGATCTCGCTTCCAGTGAGTTCAGTTGGAGAACGCCAGCAGGAAGGTTTATGGAAGGATCACTGTCCTCGGAACCCATCAGATCGAATCCTTGCATTCTGTTGGAAAAACGAGACGGAGAAGTTTCATTCAATGACGAAGGTGAGAAAGTAGGACGATTGCAAGGGAGTCCGGGACTCGAGTCGCCTCAGGCCGCCGCACTGACTACAGGGACCCCGGGGATTCCGGGCCTCCGGCGCTGCCACAAAGTTACTACGGTTAGCGTTAGGGGTGCACGCATGCACACTCGACGAGTCGTTGCCGGAGAGATGCAGACCTTTTCCCTCTTGTCAGTCTGTATTACTCGCCGACGGCGAGTTCCACAAAAGCCTGTAAGACGAATATTTTCCGCAATTGTATTGTGCAGCACGAAAACAGGAGCGCAGATTCATAGATAAGCTAAAACAACGAGGAATGGGCATCAAGAAGTACCGAAAGCAATCCATAGACACAGCGAAGCCACAACGCAGCACAATAGACGGTAGCAACTTGAAAGCAATGGGAGTAAGTAGATGTAGGTAGATATACAGACATCGAGCACGAGGTAAAACGGAAAGTGGGTACGTTACGGGTCTGGGATAACAGGTTTGCGCGTGACGACAAAACGAACGGTCCTAGCAATGTGTAGGGGGTATCGCCATAGGGTGTCGATCTTCCACTCCTTCCTTGGGATCGTGCGTGAACGAAGTTTCCAAGTATGAAGCGACTCCCTGATTTTTGCAAACCGAGTGACGATCTCAGTTATCTCCGGCCGCTTCGAGGGCTCATCCTGGACCATATCTGCAACGAGCTTCCTCATGAATCCAAAGCCGTAGTATTTCTGCGAGCGAATCTGATTATGAACGTTCAATGCGAGCGATGGGAAACAGACCTGCATGAAAGATTCGCGTATAAGATTTCCGAGGTAGTATATGTCAGTGGCGAACGGATTGCAAGGCTTGTCGTATTTATCTTCTTGATTCTCGGGTGCCGTCTTATCACCACCATGAACCGGAAGAGTGAAGGGAGGCCACGGCTGGATATGCTCTGGCTTGTAGTGCTGGGCCAGGCCAAAGTCGATGTAGTAATACTTCACCGGACGTTCCGTACGGGTATAATGTCTAGCCTTGCCCTTCCAATCCCTTCGCATATCGAGTTTGATGGGGTGCCATGGTTCTGGATACATCGGCGTGGCGTCCATCATGACATTATCGTGGCAACAGTCTCTGCAGGAGATTAGACGAGAGCGAGAGATGTTTGCGATGATTTTACCGATGTGCGATTCTATGCTCGTGCATGAATTGCAATCCCTGACTTCATTTATCAGAGATTACGGCAGATTATGACAGGTGGTGAGACACACCTCAAATAACTGGGTGAAGAAAGCCACCGCTTCTCCGAATGTGGTGAAGAGGGGATCGTCTAAGGGTCTCAAGGACGGCATCACGAGGATGTAAACATCTTGTTCATCAGGCAACTGAAATGTTTCAATAGCTTGTGCGGTGTGATTGCGTGGATCTGCCGCCAAAGCTGTTGAAGAGAGATACTTGTTTATCTCAATTTCTTCTATGTCGGATTTACCGTGGGCTATATTCATCCTTTTGAGCGTAACAAAAGAGCCATCCGACCTTCGTATAGCATCCATAACTATAGTCTAGAAGAGAAATATTATTTTAAGAAAACGAAAGATCTCCGAATCACGTACTCGATGAGCACTCTGCCCTTCTTCGTACCCCTTGTACGAGCGTCCTGTCCCTCGCCACGGAGGTGTCCAATTGGGATGGTATCGAGAGCGCAGAGCGTACCCAAGTTTAAAGAGCGTGTCGTGATGGTCCCGCCACCACGTTTCGCCAAAGGCGACTATGCCACGATCTTCAGCAAAGCGACGATGCTCTTCGGTCCGGGGACCAAACACTCGCTCCCTTCTGGCTTCGAGGGGATCTATCTCGACTAACGTCGCACAGGTCGACTATGGGGAGACAGCAGGGCGATCTAGAAGGACTCACCACTCGAAGCCATGGCTTGCAGCGTGAAGTGCGAGTTGGGAACAAGGACACGATGCCCATGATGACTGCACAAGTCAACAATAGACAGACAGACCCTGCGGCAAACTCCGGTAACATGCGGACCTCTGACACTGCTGGCCATGCTCCAGGGGGACCAGGCTGAGGCTCCTTCCCTCGCCTCGATTCCGGGTTACCAGCCAGTAAGTGTTTGTCGCTCGAGCCCAAGGAAAGTGAAAGAACATTGAAGGGACTGACTGATACTCCCTGTAGTTTACGGTGACGCCCCGTACTCCGATCCTGGCTACGTGATGGCTGCGGCCGAAGTCTCTTGGGCCCAGCTTACAGGCGTGGTAAGTGTTTTGATCGTGTCTCATATGATCGCCACCCTCATGATAAGCTCGAACTATCAGCTCGGCTAGATTCGTGGAGAGTACTATGAAGCCTGAAGAAGGCTCCGTTCATGCTGTGCTATCGCCGTTTTGAAAGAATGTAGCTTCTTGTTACTGCTGATCCCTGTCAGACTCGTGACTCGCTACCACTACATATACCTCTGCGTCGCATCACAGCTCTTAGTGGTAGATTTGTAGCGAATATAATTTATTAGAACATATCACTGGCTTAAGGAAGCCCGGTGGTCCGCTGCGTCTTCTGAAATGGATAGAACGAGCTGCCGCGCCCTGCTTTCGATTTGATCTGTCCAGACAGTGCAGTCGATTCACCGCGCTATCTGCCAATCTGCATGGTTGTATGAGAAACGGTTATATTTGAAAAATAAGACTCACGGGAGTGATCCTGCGCGCACGATCACGATCGCCAGCACTTGACATGGACATCGAATACCACTGCAGCTCGACCTAGATCTATCAGAGCCTTCCCCATGCGGACAGGAGTAAGACCTTGATAGAGCAGAAAACCATATCCCTTATCGATGCCGACCATATCCCAGCTCTGACGTACAATGCCGTCAGATTGCTCGATGCGAGGCCTCACCCTATTGCGTCGCGCGACGACAATCCACAAAGACCAATTGTGGAACAAGAGCAGTCATTCGCAAGTGGTTGCTGGTCTGCGTATCGCAGGGACCGTCGTTAGGGAAAGGGACATGCGGTATCTGGGTTGATGCCGCCTGGAACAACTTCGACAGGAGCATAGGTTAGACGCGGAAATTGAACAACCAGATCTCTCATCGTACCTAACAGAGAGCAATAGCAAGCCCCACCGAAGGGTCCTCAGAGGCTGCGAAGCGACGACGAGGCTTTCGTTATCTGGATCAGAGTGCTGCCAGCTGGCAACGGATTCATGGCGGTTACCTGGCCCGAAGACGAACACTCGATCGCAAATGCGAGAATGCCGCAGAGAGCTGATAATAGAGTAAATTCAGAACTAAATACGAATATTTGGCTCGTGCCAGCAGCGTACCTTCGTTATTGGACCGTATAGTAAATAAACCACAAAGCTTGATCTTCTCTCACATGCGCATCCCGCAAATACGCGCGACAGAGCGCCCACAGCGATGCGAAGCCCGTTCCCCGTATCTTCAAGGAGGGTTGGATCGCGTACCATCGCAGCAGGAGACACTAGAGTAACCTCATGGCAAGATACCCGAGACCATACACTGCATCCTCTCCGAATCCGCGCTGGAAATGGCTTGATCGATAGCTGATTAGTTTCATTCGTTTTCACAAAAACGAAGCTTTCAGCCCGTGAGAGCGCGCATCTCACCTGACAAAAAGAGAACAATAGCGGGCCTCGCGAAAGCGCTCTCGCTGCCCGATGATTGCGAGTTCGCCAGACGACTCGGTAAGAAGCAGCCATGGATGAGAAGATCACTCTTGTTGTATCATCTCTAGCTCCTTTCGAACTGAAGTTTTATAGACGATAGAGATGACAACGATGAGAAGAGGAGATCGATTTGGACGGGGGGAGTAAACGGCAGGTTGAACCGTGGCGAGCACTGCCGACATCACGGCGGGACCCCGGGTATTCCGGGCCTCCGGCGCTGCTACAAATTACCACGGTTGCGGAGTGCACGCATGCACCTCAAGAGACGCAGACCTTTTTATCACTCTGAAGTAACCGCCGATAGCGAAATACTGTGAGACGAGGAAAACAAGAATGCGTATTCACAGTCAAAACAAGAAGGAATGGGTATTAATAAGTACTGGGAGCAATCCGTAGACGCAACGAAGCTGCCATGCAGCACAAATGCAACGGTAACAACTTGAAAGAAATGAGGGTACGTAAATAGAGAGCGTAGATGAGGAACAAAGTAGGCATGCTACGGACCAGGAATAGCAGGCTTGTGCGAGAGAGTAAACTGAATGGTGCGAAGAATATGCGGAGGGTATCTCCATAGAGTGAGAATCTTCCATTCCTTCCTTGGGATCGCACGCGAGCGAAGCTTCCAGCAGTACAGAGACGTTCTCATCTTTGCGAAACGCGAAACAACCTCGTTGATATCCGGCCTCTTTGAGGGATCATCCTGTACCATATCTGCGACGAGCTTCTCCATAAATCCAAACCCGTAGTACTTCTGTAAATGAAATGAGACTTAGGCGATCACCGCGAGTAGCGGCACGAATGACGAACCTGCATGAACGAGTTGCGTATCAGGTTTCCGAGGTAGTAGATGTCGGTCGCAAATGGATTGCAGCGTGTATTGTGTTTTTCATCCTGATTCTCTGGCGCTGTCTTATCGCCACCATGAACTGGCAACGCTAAGGGCGGCCATGTCTCAGTATTTTCTGGAGTGTAAAGCTGAGATAGGCCGAAGTCGATATAATAATACTTGAGCGGGCGCTCAGTTCGGGTGTAGTGCCTAGCTTTGCCTTTCCAGTCTCTTCGCATGTTGAGTTTGACAGGATGCCACGGCTCAGGATAGATAGGCGCCGCATCCATCATGACATTGGCGCTGCAGCAGTCTCTGCAACATGATCAGAGCAGGCAGAAGGGATTTTGTGAACATTATACCGATGGGCAATTTTATGTTCGTGCAGGAATTGTAGCCCCTGATCACATTGATGAATTAAAAAGGCTCAAGGCATAATCAGGCAACGCACCTCGAAGATCTGCGTAAAGAAAGCAATAGCTTCTCCAATCGTAGTGAAAAGAGGGTCATCAAAAGGCCTCAGGGACTGCATTGCCATTATATAGACATGCTGTTCGTCAGGGAGTTGAAAGATTTCAAAGACTTTTACGCAGTGATTGCGTGGATCCGCAGTTAACTTCTTCGAAGACAGATATTTGTTGAGTTCGATTTCCGCCATGTCTGACCGGCTTTGGGTCATGTCAAGTTTCTTGAGGGTCACGTAAGAACCGTCGGTTGTTCGAATAGCATCCATGATCACGGTTCTCTATAATTATTGGTCATCGTCGTGACCAGGGTGAGGAATTTCGGACAACGCACCACAGGACTTTGCCCTTCTTCGTAGTCTTTGTAAGAGCGTTTCGTCCCTCGCCATGGAGGTGTCCATTTCGGATTGTATCGTGGACGCAATGTGTATCCGAGTTGAGAGAGCGAGTCGTAGTGGTCCCGCCACCACGTCTCGCCGTATGCAACGATGCCTGGGTCCTCGGCAAAGCGGCGATGTTCCTCGGTTCGAGGACCAAAGATGCGATCGCGTCTAGCATCGAGACTCTCTGTCTGTGCTTAAGTTGCAGTCGGTCACGATAAGATTCGATGCTTCAGAGTTTAGGCAGACTCACCGTTGGAAGCCATGGTCAACAGAGCGAGCACAGATTCAGAACAAAGGCAAGGTCGTGACGACAAGAGAACAATAGGCAGGACAACGTGACAAACTCCGGTCGCACCCGGACCCCTGACACCAATGGCCATTCTCCTGGATTTTTCGGGATCCCTTGCAAACTTCGACTACTGGATTGCTAGTTCCTGTCAATTGTGCCCGTTGTCATGCTATGTTCTAAAAACAGATCTTTACTATCAAGACATAAGGCACGGCACGTATAAAGTCGAATGTCTTTTCTTATCCAAGCACGATCCTCTTCTCGCCTCGTACGCTCCTCACTCAGACAGCAATCTTCCATCATGACCGGCGTCGAAGCTGCCTCTGCGATAACCAAGCTCAGCGATATCATTGCTGGTGCTATTTTCACTACGCTCGCGAAACGTATTCCGCAGAATCAGGTAAAGGCCGGGGACAAAGTACATGGACTGGGCGCTTGAGCTTACGGAAAAGTGGCGTGATATCCTCGAAGACAAGGACAGAGTCGACATCGAACGGGAATACGACTCGTACATCAGTAAACCACGTAATCGTCTGCGGGGCCTGCCGCAGGACCTCTCAGGACCTCTCAGGACCTCTCAGGACGTTCAGGGCTTCATTCCACATGGAGGCAGGGAGTTTGGCCTCAGAGAGCATACTGGTGATGCCTTCTGCAAGTGTGCGATGTCCTCTTTCAGCAATACCATTCTGGTATGGTTCATCTGTTTCTGTGTGATGGCGACCGATGCCCCGGTCAGCACAGAAGGCAGCCATCTCCGTTGAGCTGTACTCTCCACCAGAGTCATCTCGAAGCAATGTGAGCTTGTGACCAGGAAAGCGGGTTTCAGCCCAGGCAACATAACGCTTGAAAGCAGTGAAAGTGTCACTCTTGTGCTTGAGTGGGATAGCGACCCAGAAGCGGGTTGCATCGTCGATGAATGTAGCCCAGTAGATGTAGCCCTCATGTGTTGGTGCGAGTGGTCCCTTGAGATCAGAAACAACAAGTTCAAAGGGACGTGCACGGCGAGATGTGCGGATATGAGGAATATTATGGCGATGGAGTTTACCATTGATGCATGGTTCACAGAGGAGGTGAGGTGAGGATGAGTGGAAAGTGATGCCTGTTGCAAGTTTGTCACTGACGAGTTTCCGAACAGAGTCGACATCAAGGTGAGCACAGCGACGATGCCAAAGAGTAGCATCAACAGGACAAGTACTGATGGCATTTGCAGTATGCACTGGCCGTGGAACCACATGGCCATCCAGATATCCAATGTTTCGATCCGTGACAGAGGCAGTGAAGAGAGGATGATTGTTGAGGATGAAACACATGGTGCTGCCCTCAATAGTTACTTTGTATCCTTTGACACGAGTGAGATGAAACACAGAGAGAAGATTGCTGTCAAGACGTGGGACATGAAGTACATCGACAAATTCGACGAGGCAGCCTGGAACACCATCTGCCATCGGTTGAAACTGCACTGAGCCTATCCCGGCTGAGTGGATGATTGAGCCATCGGCGAGGCGAACAGGGATGATGTGAGTGGCGTAACGGAAGAACCAGGAGCGGTGGGGCGTCATGTGTAGAGAGGCTCCTGTGTCAGTGTTCCAGTCAGAGCATTGTCGGCTAGTGGAAGCAGACAGCGAGGAGACGACACATGCATTGCCTGCCGACACGATCTGTGCACTCTGTGCCGTAGTCACTTCCTTGGCTTGAGCCTGCTCCTTTGGTTTCGGCTTCGCAAATCCAGATCGCCCCTTGCGCACATTGTCCTGAGCTTGATCGCGTGCACGCTGCTTTGTGTAGCATTGAGCCTCGATGTGTCCTTGCCGGCCGCAGAAGTCACACGTGGTAGACATGCTTGCAGCGGCAGCGGCAGAGGCCCGTGAAGCGAGGGTTGCGTCGTCAGATGGACGCAGGCGTCGATTGTTGTCCTCGGCAATGAAGGCCTCAAGGATTGTCGCACGGTCTATTTGTGGGAGAAGGAGGAGGGACGATGTGAATGAGCCATAGAGTTCGGAAGGGAGGCCGCGGATGAGTGCCATGCTGGCGAGCTCGTCGTCGAGTTCGTCAAGTCCGTATTTGGTCGGTCGTAGCGACTGAACGTTCTGAACCGCCGAACTGACGCGAGTCGCGAAGTTGGTGAGAGACTCGCTGTCTAAGATGCGAAGGGAGAAGAGTTGGTCGAGCGCGTTGAAGCGTGTACCTGCTCGTTTCTGGACGAAAGTGGTCTCCAGGACCTTCCACATTTCGACCGGATCGTCCTGTTTCGCCCTGACGTGTGTTTTCACCGAGTCGTCGAGCATGAGCCAGATCTCCCCAGCTGCCGTGTCCCTGTCCTTCCTCCATCGTCGCAAGTCCGCGTCACCGGGGGATGGCTGTGCGTCGTCGCCCGTGACAACGCCGTAGACGCCTTTCGTTTTGAGACGAGCGCGCATGTTCTCGCTCCAGGCCAGATAGTTGTTCGTGCCGGGAGTGTCGCCGAGTTTGGCAAAAGGAAGACGGCTGCTGTATTCGGCCATGATGATGGGAGAGAAGCAGTGTCGAGAAGGATGTGTGATGCCTTTGGGGCGTGAGTTGAGCAGCAGCGATGACCGTGTAAGATTCTCGGGTTTGATTAGGCAACAGGGCCCATAACCTATCAGCGTAGCGCCTTCCGAGAGACTGGGGCCGAGCGTGGACTGTCAGAACTAAGGTGTATTGCATACGTAGCGTAGCTACTCACCTGGGGCCGAGCGTGGACTGTCAGAACTAAGGACAGACGCACGAGGCCCCGCGGCGAAAAGTATCGTAGATTATGTAATTGTAGGTACTGTCTACCAAATGCGAAGAACAAACGCTAACACCCCCTCCTGATGAGACAATTCGGTAGAGTTAAGAGATTCCAAAAAGAGGAAGTAAATGATGAACTTGAGTACGAGATAGAGATTTTGTAAGAAGATCTGCAGGCATATCATGAGTGGATAAATATGAGACTGAAATGTGACCTTTAGCAACTTCATCACGTAACCAATAGAAACGAAGGTCAAGGTGCTTCATACGTCCATGATGCTCTGGGTTCTTGGTAACAGAAAGTGCAGACTGGTTATCAATGGAGAGGGGAGTAGGGGAATTGAGACTGTATCCAAAGCAGGTGAATAAATTTCGAAGAAAGAGAATTTCCTGTCCTGCAGCAACTGCTGAGACATACTCTGCCTCAGTAGTTGACAGTGCAACAATCGTCTGAAGACGACTTGCCCAACTGATTGCCGCTGTCCCCATTCTGATCATGAAGCCACTCGTTGAGCGTCCATTGTCAAGATCTCCACCATGGTCTGCATCACAGAAGGCGGTAAACAAGTGTGACCCAGATGGATCAGGGTGGTATGTGAGTTTGTAGTCCAGTGTTCCCTTGAGGTAACGAAGGAGATGTTTGAGTGCCTTCCAGTGCTCGATCCCAGGGTTGTGGCCAAAACGAGCCAGAACACCCACAGAGTGTGCAATGTCACAGCGTGTGGCTGTGGCCAAATACTGAAGGGCACCTACAGCTGCTCGGTATGGTTTGTCATGCATCTCTGCAGACTCCTCTTGAGTCTTGGGAGACATGGCAGATGTGAGACGTGTACCAGGGTTCAAGGGCGTTGCAACAGTGTCACATTGTGACATGCCAAAACGTTCAAGGAGATCAAGAGTGTACTGACGTTGAGAAAGTGAGAGAGTGCGAGTGGAGCGATCACGAGTAATCTCAACACCAAGGAGCCATGATGTGGGACCAAGGTCACGGAATTTGAAGTGAGCACGGAGATCGTCCTTGACCTTCTGAATTGCAGCCTGAGACTTGGAAGCAATGGTCATATCGTCAATGAAGACAGGGATGATAATGCGGACATCATCTCTCTGATATACCCAGATGCTGTGCTCGCATTTGATCCTGTGGAAACCAAGGGCTTCAAGAACCTCATTGAGTTTCTTGTGCCAGCATCGACCAGCTTGCTTCAATCCATAGAGTGACTTCAGCAAACGCCAGACCCATTCTGGCCCCTTCTCAGTGAAGCCTTCAGGTTGCCGTACATATATCTCTTCTTCAAGGTCACCGTTGAGGAAAGCAGATGAGATATCAATGCTCTCTAGCTCAAGGTCCTCGATGGCAGCAAGAGCAAGCACTGCACGTAAGGCCGACCAACGAGGGGTAGGAGCAAAGGTCTCAGTGTAGTCAAAACCAGGGCGTTGGCTAAAACCCTGAACAACAAGTCTGGCCTTGTGGCGTTCAATGGATCCATCAGATTTGTGTTTGACTTTGAATACCCAACGGCTGCCCAGAGCTGTACGATCAGGTGGTAGGCGGACAAGTTGGAAAGTACCATTTTCAACAAGTGCCTGGACTTCTTCAACTGCAGCAGAATACCACTTCTTGGCTTGTTCTCCTCCTAGTGCAAGTGCTTCCCGAAGAGTTCGGGGCTCCCCATCATGGGTAGATGTGGAATAAGCATATTCCATTGCCTCTGAAAAGGAGAGAGAATCCTCCAGATCATGTTGATAAACACAGCTGACCCCATGTGCAACTGCATCATCTGAAAGAGCAGAAAGAACCTGGTGATCATTGTCATCATCATCCAAAGATGTTCCTGAATTATCTTGAGTGGATGCTGAAGAGGGATCTGCTGGGAGAGGCATCTGTGGAGCAAGAAAAAGACGAGAATCTGGTGGTTGGACATTTTGTTTTTGTAGGGTATTCAGGTTCAAGGATCCTTGATGACGTGTAGAACGTCCAGAGCGTCGAGGTTCAGATGAGACTGGAGAAGGCAGAGGTGATGGAGGTGAATGAGGTGGTGAGTGAACAGATGGGTCAGGTGTTGGCGGTGAAGGTGATGGCTCAGGAGGTGGCAGATCATCATTATCATCATTCCCCCCCTGATCTGATGCATCTGGAGAGACCGGAGGAGAAGGATCTCCAAAGATGGAGATAGACCTAGTGTTGCCTGGAAAGATCCGTTCATCAAAGACTGCATGGCTGCTCACCAGAAAACGGCGTGCAACAGGATCCCAGAAGCGCCAAGCTTTGACACCATCACCATACCCGACAAAGATCATCTTGATGGCATGAGAGTGGAGTGCACGATGCTTCTTGTCGAGGACATAGGCAAGACAGCCAAAGACACGGAAATAAGAAATGTTGGGAATCCGCTTCTTCAATGCCTGATAGGGTGTCATGCCAGGAACAGAAGATGTCAAAGTGCGGTTGTGAACATGAACAAAAGTACGCAGGGCTTCATTCCACATGGAGGCAGGGAGTTTGGCCTCAGAGAGCATACTGGTGATGCCTTCTGCAAGTGTGCGATGTCCTCTTTCAGCAATACCATTCTGGTATGGTTCATCTGTTTCTGTGTGATGGCGACCGATGCCCCGGTCAGCACAGAAGGCAGCCATCTCCGTTGAGCTGTACTCTCCACCAGAGTCATCTCGAAGCAATGTGAGCTTGTGACCGGGAAAGCGGGTTTCAGCCCAGGCAACATAACGCTTGAAAGCAGTGAAAGTGTCACTCTTGTGCTTGAGTGGGATAGCGACCCAGAAGCGGGTTGCATCGTCGATGAATGTAGCCCAGTAGATGTAGCCCTCACGTGTTGGTGCGAGTGGTCCCTTGAGATCAGAAACAACAAGTTCAAAGGGACGTGCACGGCGAGATGTGCGGATACGAGGAATATTATGGCGATGGAGTTTACCATTGATGCATGGTTCACAGAGGAGGTGAGGTGAGGATGAGTGGAAAGTGATGCCTGTTGCAAGTTTGTCACTGATGAGTTTCCGAACAGAGTCGACATCGAGGTGAGCACAGCGACGATGCCAAAGAGTAGCATCAACAGGACAAGTACTGATGGCATTTGCAGTATGCACTGGCCGTGGAACCACATGGCCATCCAGATATCCAATGTTTCGATCTGTGACAGAGGCAGTGAAGAGAGGATGATTGTTGAGGATGAAACACATGGTGCTGCCCTCAATAGTTACTTGTATCCTTTGACACGAGTGAGATGAAACACAGAGAGAAGATTGCTGTCAAGACGTGGGACATGAAGTACATCGACAAATTCGACGAGGCGGCCTGGAACACCATCTGCCATCGGTTGAAACTGCACTGAGCCTATCCCGGCTGAGTGGATGATTGAGCCATCGGCGAGGCGAACAGGGATGATGTGAGTGGCGTAACGGAAGAACCAGGAGCGGTGGGGCGTCATGTGTAGAGAGGCTCCTGTGTCAGTGTTCCAGTCAGAGCGTTGTCGGCTAGTGGAAGCAGACAGCGAGGAGACGACACATGCATTGCCTGCCGACACAATCTGTGCACTCTGCGCCATAGTCACTTCCTTGGCTTGAGCCTGCTCCTTTGGTTTCGGCTTCGCAAATCCAGATCGCCCCTTGCGCACATTGTCCTGAGCTTGATCGCGTGCGCGCTTCTTTGTGTAGCATTGAGCCTCGATGTGTCCTTGCCGGCCGCAGAAGTCGCACGTGGTAGACATGCTTGCAGCGGCAGCGGCAGAGGCCCGTGAAGCGAGGGTTGCGTCGTCAGATGGACACGGGCGTCGATTGTTGTCCTCGGCAATGAAGGCCTCAAGGATTGTCGCACGGTCTATTTGTGGGAGAAGGAGGAGGGACGATGTGAATTAGCCATAGAGTTCGGAAGGGAG
>SEOQ01000500.1:0-20638 GCA_004679275.1 Dentipellis fragilis
CTTGCAAACAAGAGCAGAAAGTGGGCGGGCTTGCGTACGAGGAGTGGAAGCAGTTCGATGTGCACGGGAAAGACAGAGGCCGGTGATCGTCGCACAGGGAGACGACGCCGGGCGGATTGGGCGATATATGGAGGCCGTGGTAGGGCCCTACTATAACGGGACAAACTGGAGGACAACGGAGCCCCACACTGCCTGACCATGGTTAGGCGTGCATAAGTGCATTTTCCCTTGGATCGCGCTGACCGCGCGCTATAAGCTATTATGTAGGACTTCACTTATAGATAATGATATAGTAGCTACATAAAAGAATGCTTGTCCAAAAAAACGAATGCCCGGGATACTGGGCTCGCGAGGTCGGTCTATGGTCAAATGAAAGCG
Organism: Dentipellis fragilis; assembly: GCA_004679275.1. NCBI lineage: Eukaryota > Fungi > Basidiomycota > Agaricomycetes > Russulales > Hericiaceae > Dentipellis > Dentipellis fragilis. The sequence continues at coordinate 379 of SEOQ01000500.1, forward strand.
GCGAGTACGCACTGTACGCCATTGCCCTGATAACATCATATATCCACCTCGTCTTGTACGAATCGAATGCTAATTTGCAGACGGCCGATGGTGGATAGAAGGCAATCGAATGTAGTAGCGGGAAGGGAGGACATGCATGATGGAAGGCGTGTGCATGCGCGTGAAACTTGAGGGAGCTTGACGAGCGGGCGACGCCGATGACATAAATCTAATCGAAAAGGAGACACTCAATATCCCTAACGCACCACACATGGGAAGCGCAGGGAGAATGAGGATCTCCTGCGTGGGTGACTCGAGTGCTCCGGCCGTGCATGATGGCGTCAATGGCCGGGTGCACATGGCGCAGGTGCTTGAAGGTCGCGGGGTCGTGGGCTGTGGTATCGGCGGGTTCGGAGCACAGGACTTCTTTGGATCATGTTGAGTCCTTCGGTGTCAGTAGTGAGGGGATTCAAGAGGTCTGACAACAAGCCCAGAATGTCACGGCAGATGCTCTAGAGAGGGCTCGTCGCACAAGAGCAGCACGTGCATCAGGTGCGAGAGGCAGTGGCGGCGACAAGCGCCACCAGCAGAAGGGCGGGCGCCAAGGCCATGCCTGCAAGAGGGTCATGCGTGGCAGGAGCGAGAAGGTGGCTGGGCCAAGGATGGTGGGGAACGCGAGAGTCCGGAAAGCACAATAAGAATGCGAGCCCGGGATGGCGGGCTCGCGCGGCCTATGCATACTCCAAGTACAGAACAACTTCATTGGTTCACATTGATATCAGAGTAACCATATACGCACCTGTTAGCCAGAAATTGTATGATGTCACAAGATGTGTTAGGGTGGATGGCTGGTACGAAGATACTTTGCATCCAGGAAGAGTATGTCACGCGCGCCTATTATGACTTCAAACGAAGTCATATAAGCAGCTCATGGCACGGTATCTCGGGCTCGCGCCGTCAGTGTACAGTATTATCAAGGTGGCAACTACGCACCAAGACATATGGAGGACTCGCCGGCGTGCTATCGTATCGAAATTCCCATAAGTAAGTTGGGTCAGTTGCTTCGCGAGCTGGGAATATCGATAGGAGAGGGGAGGAAGAGGTAGAGGCATGCGGTGTGAACGACGGACGGCGTGCGCGGTGTGAGAGACTTCAACGGATATTGGAAGTTGCCGAGGTGTCGCAAAGTTCTGAATCTAATCAAAAGAGGGAGACACTGACCAGTCCCTAGCGCACAACACATGTGAAGCGCAGAGACAGTGCAGGCTCCAAAGAATCGAAACGAAGAAGGAAGATTAGATATGAGCAAGGCCTTTGAGTTTCGGACATTACCGACGCGTCTCGGATTTTGCCGAACGCACGACTTGGTCTCCTCCTCGGTCCTGTTGGTCTCTCTTCGAGCCTCCATCATCCCTGCGCTTCCCATGTGTGGTGCGTTGGGGATGTTGTGAGTGTCTCCTTCTTCGATTAGATCCACGTCGCCGCCGCCGCCGCCGCCGCCTCATTGAACCCCTCGTCAACATTTTTCAAGCCTCGCATGCGCCTCGCGCCTCTTATCATGCATGTCCCCTCCCCTACTCCATCCGATCGCCTTCTATCCAACATCGGCCGTCTGCAAATTCGGATTCCATTTCTACGAGAGGAGGAGGTCGATGGATGGTGTTATCGAGGCAATCGCGTACAGCTGCGTACTCGCTGCTTTGACTTCGCCGTAGATTGACCGCGCGAGCCCGGTATCCCGGGCTCGATGACTTCTTTGATACAAGCGCAAAATGTTTCGGAGCCTCCATTGTCCCTGCGCTTCCCATGTGTGGTGCGTTGGGGACATTGTGAGTGTCTCCTGTTCGATCAGATTCATGTCGCCGCTGCCGTCCCTCCATGCGATGCCTCCTCAGGATCCCGGATCCCTCGAGCCCCGCACGCGGTATGCACACCCCTTCCATCCTGCCTCTCGCTACTTCATCCTTCCGATTGCCTTCTATCCAACATCGCCCGCCCAGAAGTTCAGTTTCAATTTGTAGGAGGCGAGGAGATGGATATACGATGTTATCGAGGCAAGGGCATAGTGTGCGTACTTGTGACTTTGATTTCACAGTAGACTGACGGCGCGAGCCCGGTATTCTTGGCTGGACTTCTTCTTTCTCTTGCTCAGCTCACCTTAATCTACATCTCGTTATCCGGTGAATACGTGCGTATCTACCGCTCTGACTTGTACATGCGCTGACGTCCCGAGCGCAGTACCCCGAACTTTAATTCAGCCCTCCACATAGTTCGAAGGCCATCGTCCTATTCCATTTCTGTGCGTGTGCATCTTGGTCTTTTCCCTCGGTTCCCCGACTCACTGTATTATTTTATCAACTTCTAGCATAGCTAGTGCGTGGGAGCCCACTATCGCACACTCTTTTTACTGCTGCTACATGCCATGTGCGCTCATTTTGTTAGTTATCTTTGATGAGCGACCTAACGCCCTCTCATCACAGTATACCATTCCGTTACGCGTCGCTCATGAAGCCGAATGTTTAGCTCGAAAGATATCGTGAGTACTTGTTTTCCTCGATTGAGGCGCTCGCTTGTCTTCGGTTGAAGTCAAACAAGCGCCCGTTTAACATTATTAGAGTGACGATGTCTCTTGCTCCAGGCGCGATCCAATTCGAGAGTCATCACCTATCTCAAGCTGATATGAAGGCTAACATTGTATTCCAGCATCTTTATATTACTATACTAGATAATATGTAGTCTATGAAAGTGGTGTCGTCAATCTTGTATATGGTAATAGCCGTGGGAATAAGCCCGCGACCCCGGGCTCGCGCGCGTCTCAAGAGTTGAACGACGCGTCGCGTCTAATCGTGTCATCATCCCTCCACACAAGAGGACTCCTTCAATCTGCACTCCTCTCCCAACTGCCGAGAGGAGCTCTAATGGCATTTGCAGTGACAGGTCTTACACTTGAACAAGCGTTGACGGTATTAGAAGCATGGCAAGCATTAGACTACACTGATGACATAGCAACGCCAATGAACACATTGCTCGCCGAAGTCCAGGCCGCAGTACCAACCGACTCTGGTCCAGATACATCCAGTAAGTCAAGTGTTCTCATTGCCACATACATCCATCAGTAACAAAGACTCATTCAGCATCGCGCTCAACTCCTACAACACGCAGTTCACAAGGTGCCTTAAATCCATCTGCCCGTGCTGCTGTGCTGTCTATTCGCGGTATGATCTCCTTCTTCTCCATGCTGTACCAACTCACGATGCGGCTTCCTTAGCTCCAAGAGAAGACGTTCAAACAAAGCGTAAGCATCCGGAAGGTAGTGACGGAGAACCTCCTGAAGGTACGTTGAAACATTATACTCCGACATCGCTCTAATAGAAGAACACTTTAGGACACGATCCTCCACCCGGCGGCAACACTCGAAACGCGAAGAAACTCAAGAAGGACAAAGCAAATCTCAAACAAGCTCTCAGAGATGAGGTTGCACTGGGTGTCACCAGCCATCTCGCCGGAGTCGTCGGTGAGGTTGCTTCTGTGGTGCAAACAATCAATGTCTATCAAGCGGCTGCGACCCTCGAGTCTTTCTTCAATGGAGAGCAAAGCCGTGCCGACATCAATACCGAGATCAAGACCATTATAAACGCCTGCAAGGAAAGCTGCCAAATAGCTTCAGTCGCCGCAGTCAAGGCTGTCTGCAACTGGATGCGCGTAGCTCGAGTGGTCTCTGCGTAAGTTTGTGTCAGATAAATCTATGGATTAAGTCATTGACTATCTATGAATACAGATCTGGTCTATCGCCTCATGTCTTCTACAGTCAAGAAGTACAGTTGAAAGGGTTTGACAAGCTCGTTGCGCGACAAACTTTTGTTGATTGGCATGACAATGGCATGAAGTGTGCAAGGCTCGCTTATGGAGGTAAGAGAAGGTTTCTTCTTCAACTGCTATGTCTTATAAGATCCAGGTTCAATCTACTTTGTCGTTGTCTTGGTTCTTGCCTGTGGTAGAGAAAGAGTCAAGAATATTCATAAAGACGAAGTAATCAAATTCTCTCATCTTATCCGATTTGCAGATCCCAAGAACGCCCTCACTGAAACCGGTACGTCTTGTGTTAATAAAATTACTGCTGCATTGCTACAACTATGTTTCTAGACAAGGCCGCAGTTCAACTCATTCAGAAATCTATTTTTCCTGCAATGACCATCATACGAAAGACTTGGAAGGTAGACGCAAATCTCATCTTTGGAAGACAGTTCCTGCAGAAATATGGCTTTGACGACGCCTTGGACTTAACTGATCTCGATCAGTCGGACAAGTTCTTTGGCGGATATCAATTCAAGTACGTCTTCCTGCTAACCCTTCTAACACAACTCCTACTGATGATGCTAATGGACTCTCAAGTACCTTTGATTATCCCCCCCGTGAACATGCGCCATGGTCATTAGAACTTGAAAATTTCCATATGCAGTCATTGAAAGTGCGTTGAGATTTCCCTTTTAAATAGAGCATGTTCAAACATTCTCTACAGGCCAAAGTCTACGAGACACAATTCAATTCTCTGCATGAGGAAAACATGAAGCCGCCTTTTGAAAAAGGGGGCAATATTCATCAAGCTGTAAGGGATAAAGTATGGAAATGGACGGAAGACAGACGGAAAGAAGCTGAGAAAGAGAAACCTTGCATGAGTCACAAAGGCTTGAAGGCTAGGGTATGTATCATACTCCTGCTGCAGTTCGGTCTCGCATTGAGCAGGACTTAGCTTCGAAATAGGTATGATGCCAAAGGTGTCAGGAAAAATCCAGACAGTTATATCCATATTCATCGCAAGCTTGCCGAGTACGTCTGTTTCTTATGAACATGTTAGTTGAGACTGACCTTTCGCAGTGAACGCCCCCTTCAACTCCTAGACTCGAACGGAAAGAATCTTCTACTATGGGATGCCACGATGCCTGAAGACCTTCGCGATCATACTCTAGCCGCCGTCAAGGCTGCTATGTCTGCGGAAGAGGGTCATATGAACAGGATAGACTCAAGGCTTCGAGGGAAAGACGGTCGGATGGAGAGTCTTCATTTCAGCACTTATAACCGCATGCACACCCCGGGCGACGATTTTCCTAAGGACGCGTATCCTTACATGGTCAGAAGATACCGTGGCGATGAAGAGATTCGCACCAACCACAATCAGATGACGCCCTACGCTTCAATGGATCTTGTGGAGAATCAGGCCATCTACAACGGTCTTGTAATGGCCCTCAAGCCTATGTTTGAATGGCTGTTCGAAACAGTAAGTTCACCCTTCATCCTTTCAACTACTTGCGTTGCGCTAATGAATGAAAGGTCAAACTCAACATGCCGTCTGAAGAGATCGAGGCACTAGAGATCATCGTAGAAAGAATGCCCCTGTCTACGACCTCCCCATTTCATCCCTGGAGTAGCATGGTCGTCAACTTCCGTGCAATCACGCCTGCACATCGGGACTGGTCCGACAAGAACCTCTGTGGTGTATTCGCTCTAGGAGAGTTTGAAGGGGGAGAGTTAGTATTATACGAGCCCGGCCTTATCATTCCTATGCAGTCAGGCGACTTTGTTATCTTCCCTTCAGCCCGTACTACTCACTTCAACCTTCATTGTAAAGGTAGTCGAATGAGTTTTGTCTTTAAGACTGACCTTGCCTATTCTCGCTGGGTGAAGAACATGAACGGCTTTGAAGATAATGCATTTATGCCGCCTTTCGCCACTACAACTTAATCATTCTTGTTCACTTATATTTTAACTACTATTCCCTTCCAATTATCTTACTTATACTACACGTCTATAGTTCAAGGCCATAATATGAGTCATTCTAGTGTAAGCCCAAAGGCAACATATTCTATCTCGAAACATTGCTGACAATCTAATAGGAGCTATGCTACCCCACCATACTCAGATGGACTCGGGGGCGGGTTGGAAGCAGGACTGAAAGGACTCTGTCCGTCTTCCTGAGAATCCCGGTAATCCATCTTTGATCCGCTTTCCTTCCTAGCCCGCTTGGAGCTCGACTCCCCACTTCCTTCCCCACTTCCTTCCTCACGCCCACCATACCCCACCCTTCTCTTCAAACTCACCACCTTTGGAACTTTAGGAGATGCAGCCGCACCAGTCCATGCAGACGAGAAAAGGAAATCCTACAACATCGGTCAGCTTCCATTCTCTCTGTCCTCTAAAACCTGAACTCACATCATGCACGCTCGAGTCCATTAAAGCAATAGATCTCAATTTCGGTACCAAGTAATGGCATGCACCCTTGGTAGATGGCACCACACAGAACGCAACCTGAAGATGGACTACTTGTCCAACTCGGAAGATGCCTGGCCTTATAGTCTGAAAACTATGCCCGCCACGTCTGTACAGTGTTTGGGTAAGTCTATCTACAAATCATACCCATGCATGAGTAACTCACCTTGCACCCTTCTTGGCGCAGAAGAACTGAACATCGTTATCTTCAAGGCGCACTCCTCTACCTTGAAAGGTCGAAGCAAGGATACCTTTGGGATCAATGCTTGAGGGGAAGGGAATCTGGACGCTTGGGTCTGCAATCTTCTTAGAAGTCACATATCGGGTTCTGAACGTCAGACAAGGATGTTGAAGTCGACGCTCAGGATGCCACAGCTGCAAGTCCCGGTGCCGAGTACTAAACAAGGTATGTATGTTCCTTATTGCATGGATTGCACGCTCAAAGGCATCATAACCAAGTCCAGTGACCGTCACCGACTGCTCAGCAAAGTGGACCCTGTCTCTGGGCAACCTGTTCAATAAGGTAAGCTGGTAATGCTTATGACATAGAAGAAAGGCCACTCACTGAGTACGATCCGTGATTGGAGGCAGATTATGCGCAAGTAGTACACCGGGCACTTCCAGAATGGCCTCCTCAGGAGGAGAATTGTCTCTGGACCGTAAGGCCAACGTCGTAGAATCTTCACCATCATCGAAGACAACAAAGTTGCCTCGAAGAAACTCCGACTATCAAAAAGTAAGCCATGCCTCAGCGACTACGAATGACAAGTCACTCACCGATGCACACGATTGCAACAAGTCACTTGGAGAGCGGTCGATAACGCACTCTTCAAGAGCCAGATGAGTACGGGAGACAACCGACGGCTGAGTAAGGAACTGCTCAATCGAAGACATAGTGCAAGAGTCAGATGCAAGACAATATGGGGGATGGGAAGACAATGGTAAGTCAGCACGCACGCATCTTCTCCTTACAATCTATATACTTCACTGAATTTCGGCGGCGCCACCCTTCGATTTTGAGCTGCAAAGTCACTCGTCTACAACGCAAACCGGTTTCTATCTTACAGAGCAGCCAAGCCATCGCCCTTGCGTCATCCTATGGAGTTCTGACTACAGGACCTCGGCTGCCGGAAGCACTTGTAACAAGGCTACGATCCAAACTCCATGAGCGCCATTCCAATGCTAAATTTGTACATCCGCTCCTCAGCTTCTTCTTGAAACATCTTCTGCATCGCGACACTCCAACAGTTCCCCAACGGAACTTCCTTCCGGGATGTCCATCCACCAAATCTCGGATCTTGTTCCCTGCCGGAACCAATCTCCGCCTGTCAACGCTAATCTAGGTGCCTGAGTGTCTCCCACTTCTTTGTCACATTCTCAAATTCTCGCTTCTGCAGGCCAGGTCCATGGAGAAGGTTGCGAAGCTTTCCCCGCAAGGTATGTCCGTCTACCTCCCCACAACTACCCGCTGTCAATACAACTCTGACTTTTCACTTTCACATGCCGGCAGTCGGAATAAGTCTCATCCAACTGCGGAATGACATCGAGGGTGAGCAACCAGTCTCTAGAACTGCATTCCGATCTACGGACTCATATCATTTACTCCAAAAAATACAGCATGATCTGTGTCTACGTTCGAGACCCAGTAACCGAACTCCTTCTACGACTCCAGCACCCCGTAGTAAGTGTTTTAGCATACTTCCTCTCGTTCCTTTCACTCAGCCGAAGAACTTCCTGGTGACGTCCTCACTGTATCCCATGTTCCGAGGGTGTTGGAGACACTCCGCTCTTGGCTCTATGGCAAAATCTCATGTATCCGACCGTTCTGCAAATTTCTCTAAGTCGACGCTCTCTTGGTGAGCATAGACAGTATTAATATCGCTCTCATCATTTAACCCTCTTCACGTTCTATCCGCACCTGCAGAAGGAACGATTCTTTGCTATCTCACATTGCTCCCACTACCTCACCATGGCCCCCGTCCAATCCAAGATCGCTGCGCCTCAGGCTTCAGCTTCACGCTCTGGCTCTAGCCGCTCAACTTCTCGCAAGAGTGGCAACACCAGCAAGACGACTTCTGCCACCAAGCAGTGCAAATCTCGGGGCGGCTCCAATGCAGACAGCTGTCGTCGAGTTACCCGTTCTCAGTACGTTTCTCTTCTTGATATTATCATCGACGTGCTCATTCTCCATTACAGAAAGGGTGAACAGAAGGGCAACAACAGCGACAAGTCTGTCGCCTCTAGTGAAGAGAACCCCTCCGGCAGTCAGGGTCCTCGCCGTCAAGTCCCTGAGTACGTTCCTATTTTTCCTCTACCTTCTCTTTGTTGACCGTCATTGCTCTTAGGGTTGTGATCGTTCGCTCCCAGTCTACTGGGAAGCGTGACCGCTCGCCGCAGCCAGAGTCCAACAAGTATGTTGTCTTCCTTTGTTGCATATAGCTTGTTGACTGATTACCATAATGCCTAGAAAACGTGCTCGAGTTGATGCCTCTTCTTCAGAGCCTACCGCTCTTCCCAAAGAGGAAGCCGAAGTCGAGGAACTCAATGAGGACCTTGATGACGATCAGGAGACGGTCTCCATCGCATTGGATGAAGGCCAACCTCCTTCTCCTCATTCCATGGGGACCGTCAGTGACATCGAAGAAGACGCACTTGAGCAACGACTCCAGGAGTCCGACATCGAAGAGGACGCACTTGAGCAACGACTCCAGGAGTCCGACATCGAAGAGGATGCACTTGAGCAACGACTCCAGGAGTCTGACATCGAAGAGGACGCACTCGAGCAACGACTCCAGGAGTCTGACATCGAAGAGGATGCACTCGAGCAACGACTCCAGGAGTCGGATGTTGATTCCAACGGCAACATCAACGACTGTACAGTTGATGATGTAGCCATGGACGACCTCAACATCAAGTCTCGCTTTTTCTCCAAAGACGAGTTGCTCTCCGTCATCCCTGACTTGTAAGCATTAATCTTCCCTCTTGCATCACACGTTTTTGACTTTCGCCATAGGAAGATATTTTACGACAGTGGTGACAAGCCCAACATTCTCAAGACTCAGTACGAGGAGTATGCGTTTCCTCTCTCCATTGTTAGACACCCACTAACAACTATCTGAATAGCATGGCGAAGCGAGTCATCGTCTCCAAGGAGAAAATTGGGAGCCAGCGACGGGGGAGCGACAAGATCAAGTAAGTCCCTTATTGTTTATCTCTCAATTTTTGCTCACGTCAAACTTCATCATCCAGGCCCAAGCCTATCTTTAAGTAAGTGTTCATCGCTTGCTTTCTTTTCTGTTTACTAAATGTTCATCAGGTCCGCCAAAGAAGTTCATGTGAAGCAACAGAAGACCTCGCATGTGGCCAAAGGCAAGGCTAAGGTGTAAGTACATCCTTACTATCTTTTTTTTGATGAGTTTGCTGATCGTAACCTTCAGTGCGGGAAAACCACCTGGGCTCTCTCAAGCCCAGGTGTCATTCCAAGGACCGTCTTCGCCTGCGGATCATCTCTTTGATGATTCTGATCCTTCTGCGTTGCTCTCGGATTCATCATCGCCTTTCGTCTCCAACAACACCGTCCTCAAAATCTATAACGACTATCGCAAGAGAGGTGAGAACGTTCCCACCGACATCCAGAACCTCTACGTCAAGATGATGCAGAGCGATACCACTTTGCCCCTGGAAGATGTAGGAATCTTCTTATTTTGCCAGCAAAGATTCCTTTATTGACTGTTTGCTCTAGGAATCCAAGCTCGCAGAGCGTTTGAAGGGCACCTCCTCCTCGTTTGTCGGACTCTTGAAAGGCTGCCCTGTTACGGATGCCTGCGAGAAGGATCCGCTGCTGGAATTGACGTATAGGGCAGATCTACCCAAGTTAAGGTGTGTTCATTCCTTTTTCTTTGAAGTCCTGATCTCTAACGTCCTTATCCACTAGTGTGTATGCCTTGAGCGTGATTACACCCGTACGCTATGCCCCGTTCTCCGTCGTAAATAATCACAAATACTTTGGCCGGGTTCGCATTGAGTGAGTTGGCATTTCTCAGACTCGTTCTTCTACTGATTTCTGTTCATCAAGTCGCCTCAGAGACATTGTTACCTTCCGTTCCATTCCTAACGCCAACATCTTCAATTCGTCTCGTTGCAACCCAGGCCTCTTCCAATCCAAGCGGGCTAGGCAGTTCCAAAACTCTCACTTGCTCACCACCAAGGCAGATCCCCAAAATCCTGCCGCCTTCGTCACCTTCGTCATCTGCAACAACTCTCAACTCCAAGAGATCTCATACTTTGACGATGGCAAGTGCAGCACGTCCATGAAAGCTGTCCCCTTGGACTGCGAAGGCCAGAGGATGTTTTCCCTCTTCTCCCAGCATCTTAACAAGACGGACAAGGAAGATCTTGGGCTGTTCACAGATCGCAATGGCAACATCACCTTCAGCACTGCCCGGTCTGCCAGCAAGACAGATTCTACCCGTATGTATCTCGCCTTCACCATTTCTCTATGACTCACATTGTCCCAGGCGCCAATATTGATGACATGGAAGACGACTTCTACACCAACTCGTCAACCTCTTCAAGCAACGGCGCAGTTGGCTCCACCAAGAAGGCAGTCCCTGGCGTCGACTATCGTGTCCATTGGGGTCCAGAAAAAGGTGTGTGTTTTCTTCACTTGCTATCTCTACCGCTTCATGCTAAATTCATCCTCACACTACTAGTTCCTGTTCGTAACTCTACTCGTCACTTCCAGGAAGGGACAGATGGTTACACCACTGTTGGCAATGTTGACGTCTCTCGCGTTCTTGTCGAAGGTGTAAGAGCAGATCCAATCTGGACAGCAGAGATTCCTCGTCGATCTCTCTGTGCGGTTCATTTTGTTGCCTCTAGCTACAACAAGAACGGGATTTCTAACTTGAGCTTGAACCTTGCGGCAGCGCAGATCTTGGTGAAGGGGCCCTAATCACAACTTGCCTTTACGCGTTATATTATCATTCAATCCCTCTTCCATACTTCACTCCTCATCTTCGTACTTCCTTTCTCACTAGCCATACACGCATTGCTTCTCTTAGACTACCCTTAGACTACTTTAATCTCAGAATCTGACAATTTCTTCCAACCTTGTGTGAGTAAGTTGGATCTAAGTTAATCATAACATTACTGAACGCTTAAGACAGACTTCAGAAACGTTCATTGCGGTCACCTCTCTCTATCAACCCTAACCTAATCCCTGCGGAATTTCAATTGTGTAAGTCCGCCGTGACCTGGCATTGCGACACGTCATTGCTTCCTCCTTTCCACCATCATCATCCTTAACATCCTTCCACTTCAGTCCCCTTCACATGCTCTCTATCCCCCTAGTTCTATCTTCTGTGTTCGTATTCTGTTATGGATTGTTTGGCATAATCCAACATTATTGCAATGCAGAAGTCCTGGCCGAAGTGCCGTCTCTGCAGGCCGAAGTGCCCCCCCTGGCCGAAGTGCCCCCCCTGGCCGAAGTGCCCCACCTCTTGGCCAAACTACTGTTTGTCCTGGCCAAAGTGTTATCCGACCTTGGCAAACTACATTACAAACATGTAAGAGAGTACTTCGTCCAAATGCGCACCTATCATTTCAAGATGTGTAACCAACAACAAAGTGTGTTATGGTACTGCAGGTTAAATGCAAATTGTCCAAAGGCTGTCCTTGCATCCATTGATCCCTCCTGCCCTTATGTTTTGATCTGTGAATCAATGGCAAAATCTCTACATGCTCGTCGTTACAGCCTGAAAACTCCTCTTGAGCTGTCAAAAATACAGATGCATTCTTTGTGGAACAAAAATAAGATTGACTTTTCTCACTTTCAATCCCATTCTTGGATCAAATTGAAAGTAGAAGATACAAGAGGGTTTTTTACTGCTAAGAGATGTAAAGCATTTATTATTCCTGACATCATTCCAAACAATATAGTTCTGGGACAACCTTTTATCCACATGAATAGACTAGATATTGACTTCGCTGCACAGACCTGCATTTCACAGATTACAAATTATGACATCTTTCAGGCTAAACATGTTTATAACAACTCTCAAGTAGTCTCATTGACTGCAAACAAGATAGTCAGCCTTCATGCAGATGTACAGAATGAACTGAAAGCTGTTCTTATTCATCATTATCAAGCTTCATATGAATCAGATTATAAGCAAAAGGTTGAGGACACCATATCTCACTTAGAAAAGCTCCAACTTAATAAATCTCTGTTTCAACATTTCAATTCTGAACTTTCTAAATCACATTCCCAGCCTTCAAACCCTTATCATGACCAAGTGAAACCTTGCATTGGTGGAGGGATGCAAAAGAAAATATGGTCTCCTACATCTTTATCTCCTTACGTTGATCCTTCAACTTCTTTAAATTATGATAATGATTATATGTTCCACAGTCATCATGCAGATATTCACTTTGACATGCCATTACCCTCTCCAGAAGCTGTCAAGATCAAAATGCCATTACAATTACTTAAGGATCTTTCAAAGGCAACATTCAGTGATATTGCAATGCAACACAACATTTTTATCACACATCATACAAAGCAACATAACTTGTTTGAAGTCATTCACTCACACACAGAACAAAAGAAAGAATGTTGCCATAATCCAATATCCATATTCATACCAATCACAAAATCTAAGTCAAAAAATAAAGCACAGATTTCTTCCTTTCCTCCAAAGGCTTTGACTTCTGAGCTTACCAAAGATATCATAAGAGACTACTGTGAGGAGCTAGAACCAGAAAACATTTTGGAAAGTGGATGTGCAGTATGTGGACAATTGACTAGAAACAAAGAAATGGAAGAGTTGACTCCAGCATTATTTCCATATGACCTCTTACATGATTCAAGTTTCTCTGTGACTTCACAGGAGAGAAAATCATTCTCTGAACATAAAAAAGGCATTTCAGGACCTGTCATTGATTCAAGTTGTTCAAAAGTATGTCAAACTTGTTTGAAGCAGTTGAAGAAAGGCAAAGTACCTGAATTAGCTCTTGTAAATGGAAATTGGATTGGAAAGGTGCCAAATGAACTGAAAGATCTCACTGTAGCTGAAAAACTACTTGTTGCTAGAGTAAGACATAATTATTGCATTGTAAAAGTTGTCAAATCAGGACAATATAAAATGAAAGCAAATGCAATTATGTTTCAGATGCCAACACCTAAGATATATCAAGCTTTGCCACCACCAAGATCAGATATAGATGAAGTGCTTGCATATATCTTCATTGGTTCTATAAAGCCTACTGAACAAGATCATAAGCGTACACCCTTACTTGTACGTCGTAACAAAGTCAAGCTTGCACTTGAATGGTTGAAGTTAAATCATTCAGATTATGCAGACTTGGACATCTCAGAAAACAATCTTCAAGAGTATCCAGAAAATGTGCCGCCTGTTGTTTGTGACTATCGCTTACCTCCAAAGGAAAAGGAATCTGAAAATTTAGCTGTCAACCAACAAGCAGATGAGGATGGGACTACTCATGGACCTTGTCCTTTCATAGTACATACATTGACTGCAAGCCAAGTGACATCCTCCAGTACAAGTAACATCAAAACAGCTAAAGCTCATGCAATCAGACATCTCATGAATGGCAATGCTGCATTAGGTATTGGTCGTGCACCTGATCCAGAATCCATATTTAACAACCCACAACTCTATCCTCAAACTTTTCCTTGGCTTTTCCCTTATGGTTTAGGAGGTATTGGTAACACAAATGGCTTTAAAAAGATCAGTGACAATGCTAGGAAAAGATCACTACTTTTGTATCATGACAAGAGATTTCAGTTAGAGCCACTCTTCCCTCTCATAGCTTTGAACCATGAGCAAATTAAACATAGCACTACTGGAGGATTTCTAACTACTCAAAGAAAGGACTTTGAAGATATTGCTAACAGAATTCTCAATGTAAAATTGGATACAATGACATCATTGATTGAGAGAATGGATGAAGGTGAGATCATTCAACCACAGACTCAGAGTGAAAAAGATTGCTTTTCAATAATCAATGACCTAGATCTGGTATCTAAGCATGTAGAGGGCTCAATAACAAGTAAAAAGTATATGCGCAATGAAATCTGGTCTCTTATCTGTGCTAGAGGTGCTCCAACATGGTTTATCACTTTTGCACCTACTGATCTAAGGCATCCTCTCTGCTTGTACATGGCTTCAGATGACAGGAGATTCTATCCTCAAATGTACACAGATCAGAAAAGATGGTCCTTAATTGCCAATAATCCTGTAGCTTGTGCAAGATTCTTTCACTTCATGGTAGAGATCTTTATTAAACATGTTCTTGGTGTCAAGTCGGGTCATCCTGGAATGTATGGTGACACTGATGGCTATTATGGTACAGTTGAAGAACAAGGGCGTCTGACTTTGCATCTGCACTTGATGTTATGGATCAAAGGCTCTCTAACTCCCAAGGAAATACGTGAGCGTCTTGAAAGCAAAGACAGTGCCTTTCAGGAAGCTCTCATATCTTATCTGGAAACAGCTCACCAAGGAGAATATATTAACTCTAATAGCTCTGATATGGCCAACACAATATCGACAGATGAGCCAGATGATGAGACACATCCTGACCCAACATTGACATTGCCAACAGGACCTCCTCCAGATTGCTCTGCTCATAGAACTCCAAAAGAAGACTGTGTAGATTGCACTGCACTTCAGCAATGGTGCTCTGAATATGAAGCTATTACAAATGAACTCATCTTCCGTTGCAATCGTCATACCTGTCATCCTGGTTGCAGAAGTTCTCAGTATCCAGATTGCAAATCCAGATTCCCAAGAGATGTGTATTCAGAGACAACAGTAGATCCTGAAAACCAATGTCTTCTGTTGAAACACAAAGAGGAAAATTTGAATACATTCACTGCAGCACTCACATATCTTTTAAGATGCAATACAGATGTTACAAGTCTCACATCAGGTACAGCAATCAATGCTATCACAAGATATGTTACAAATTATATAACAAAGAGTCCTTTAAAAACTCATACCATGTTTGAAGTCATAAAAGGGGTCTTTGACCGCAATCAGGAATATTTGGAAGGTGATGCTACCATGATTGAAAAAGCTAGAAAGCTGATGATCCAAGTAGTCAATGCTCTCACTGTGAAGCAGGAGATTGGTGCACCATTTGCATCATTGTATCTTTTGGGCAATCCAGATCATTATACAAATCATCTATTCAAAACATTCTTTTGGCTTTCATTTGTAAATGAAGCAAGAAGTGTCTGGCCTGATCAGGAAACTAATATCAACAAATATAGGAAAAAAGAAGACACAAAGATTGGTGTCACCAGAATTAAAGGGAACATTGTAGGCATATCACCTATTGAAGATTATACATTGAGACCTAAAGAGTATAGTGATATGAGCCTATATGATTGGATTAGACTTGTTGAGAAATACAAGATCCCTAAGCCAAATAATAAAAGAGATGCCAATAAAAAAACAAGTCAGCCCTCTAATCTGATGGATGTTGACATGGATATTTGTACTGGTACTAGGAGCAACAAGAAGGATAAAGATGGTGATATTGAAATGCATGATCTCACCCAAACAACTCTAGTCAATGATACTAATGATGAGGATGATTGTACTAGTGATGACTCAACCATTGTTGCAGGAGATGAAAATGATACAGATTATGAAGATGAAACTGAGTTTGATGGCAGTGAAGATGAGGATGATAGTTATAATGCTGATGATAGTGATGATGATGGTCCAAGACAGCAAAAGAAATTGAAAAAGAAACCCAAATTTCTTCAGGAACATCCACAGCATGAAACACATTCAATCAGAATTTGTTCTGAAAATAAAGCCAAAATCCCCAATCTCATTGGACAATTGCCTAGACCAGATAAAGGCAATAAAGAGGATTACTGCTTGACCATGCTGACATTGTTCAAACCATGGAGATCTGGATTTGACTTGAAAACAACAGAACAGACATGGGAAGACAGCTTTCAATTATATACATTTTCAAAGCGTCAGCAAGAGATCATGAAGTTTGCAAACATTCCACATGAATGTTATGATGCTCATCATGACTACAAAGCTCAGAGAGTCAAAGCTGGGCGGGACAAAGGACTGTCATACATCAAAGGTCAATTTTGGAATGATATGGAGAAGGAAAATCTACAAGAAGAAGAGATTTATAAACAGGGTGTTGCTGAGAATATCTCAGAGGCATTTGATCTTGATAACATGACAAGAGCAACTATACGTCATGCAACACAGATGGCAGAAATTGAAGGCTTGGCCAGGTCAACTGGATGGCTTGCACCATCTCAGAGTAATGAATATGCAAATCCAGCTTGGACAACAGGAGATGAGAAAAGTGCAAAGACCTGGAAAGGCCTCCTGGCTAACAAAAGAGCAGAAATTCTTGCAAAGAAGCAAGAGGGATTGTCAAATATCAACTCAAGTGGTAAGAATCCAGAAGAGTATGAAGGAGAAGATCCTCCAAATGATGTAAGAGAGATCAGAAAATCATATCTCACAGCTAAATTTCACAGTAAGAAAAAAGAGGAAGACAACCTCATCAATTCCTTTGTAAAGAAATTCACTTTGAATGCTGAGCAAGAAAGAGCTTTCAGAATCATTGCCAATCACTCTGTTGCAGAAGTCAAAGACCAACTTCAAATGCATATTGGAGGTATGGGTGGCACTGGAAAAAGTCAAGTTATCAAGGCCCTCATTGCATTCTTTGAAGCAAGAGGAAAAAGTTATGCATTTCTCATAATGGCACCTACTGGAGCAGCTGCATCTCTGATATCTGGCTCTACATATCACTCAATTCTAGGATTTAGGAGTAATGGATCAGGTCAAAAAGGAGGCTCTGCAGTTCTAGAAAATCAAGGTACCTTGCAAAACATTCGTGAAAAAATTCAACATGTTGAGTATGTGTTCTTGGATGAAATATCTATGGTAGACTGCAAGTCTTTATACAATATTAGCTCACAGATGAATCTTGCCATGCAAGTAGATGATGCAGCCTTTGCTGGCAAGAACATGATTTTTGCTGGAGACTTTGGTCAACTTAAACCCATGAGCACTTCTGGACCACCTCTCTATGAAGGTGAAGTAAGGAGCATTCTTCATACCACAAATTCAGTTCAGATCCAAAAGCAAACCATTGGAAAAGCTCTTTGGCATCAGGTCACAGTTGTTGTTATTTTGCGTCAAAACATGAGACAGAAAACACAAACACCAGATGATGCTAAATTCAGAACACTTTTGGAGAACTGCAGAATGAAATCATGCACTCAAGATGACATAAAGCTTATGCATTCAAGGATACCAAATAATGAGAAGTCAAACATAGATATCTCACATCCAGATGTCAGGTACTGCTCTATCATTACACCCTTGAATGTGCATAGAGACAGAGTGAATGAAATGGGTTGCATTAAGTTTGCCAAAGATACTGGTCAAACATTACAGGAATTCTATGCTGTAGATTATCTTCGAGCACCACAAAGTGGGCAGCCAAAGAAAAAGAAACAAACTGATCCAGCTCGTAAATCAGATCTCTTGCAACAGGAAGAAGCCAACAAACTCTTGAACATAAGACCTGCTCTCACTGGCAATATTCCTGGTGTACTTAAACTTTGTTATGGATTACCAGTTATGATCAAAAAGAATGAAGCTGTTGAAGCCAATGTAACAAATGGAGCTGAGGGCAAAATTACAGGGTTTCAATCACATTACATCTCAGAGACCAAACGTGTATTGGATATTGTCTTTGTGAAACTCATCAATCCACCTTCTCCTATCCAAATTGAAGGACTTCAGCTCAATGAAGTTCCTGTCTCCATGCAGCCAAATGACATCACTGCTACCATGCCAAATGGAAGTTCTATATTCTTAACCCGGCAGCAAGTTCCTATATTGCCAAATTTTGGAATGACAGACTTTGGCTGTCAAGGGCGTACACGTGATGTCAATGTCATGGATCTGAAGACCTGCCGTGATCATCAATCTGTATATACATGTCTTTCCAGAGCATCTACTTATAAAGGCACAGTCATCATGCGCATGTGTGATATTGGCAAGATCACTGGAGGCATCTCAGGATGGCAAAGGCAAGAGTTCAGAGAACTTGAACTGTTAGATCATGTCACCAAGTTAAGATTTAATGGTGAGCTCAAAGAAGATGTGGGTGGAAACACAAGAGCAAGTGTCATCAACTCATTCAAGAAAGTATATAAAGACTATTGTCCAAGCCATGTACCAGATATTCTCAAGTGGAGTGCAGAGGACTCTCTAGTCCCTCAAGAGGATGATGATGAATTTGTTTGGCAAAAAGCTGGTGCAAATCATAAACCCCAAAAGGCAACTGAGAAAAGAAAAAGAAAGGATGATGTAGACATTATCATCCCCAAAAATGATATCATTTCTGATGCAAAACCCCCACCTAAGAAAAGACAAAGAACTCAATCTAATCTAGATGACAAAGTAAGAGGTATCACCTGGAATGCAGATACATGGAGCTGTGCATATGACAGCATTCTCACCATTCTGTCAAGCATATACTTCACCAATGTTCATCAATGGCATCAGAATGTAGCACCAATGAACAAATATCTTACTGATCTTACTGAATATTGGAAACAGGTTTTGATACAAGGCTCCTTTGTACATCTGGAGCATAGCAAGAATTACCTCCAAACTACCTTCCATAGAATGGACCCTGAAGCATTTCCAATGGATGGAAAACAAGGAACTGATTTGATTCAGTTTATTCAAACACTACTCAGCTCTCCTTCACATACCTTCAAGAGACAAAGGTATTGCAAAGGATGCTCTTACACTCATCATATTGATGATCTCAAAATCCCTTTTATTGCCTTGAACCAATCCAGACAACAAGAAGTAATAGGCACAGCTTTGAAGCACAGATTAGACCATTTGACAGATAGGCAATGTCCAAATTGCAACAAATCACTTTACAAAAATACAATCCCAAATAAAGACACACCACCACCATTTGTTGCTATCAAGTTGGCAGATAGTGGACCACCACCCAAGTTATCTTTAAGTATGTCAATTGGTGCTAAGGATGATAAATTCTCTTACAAGTTAAGAGGAATATGTTATTTTGGTCAAGCACACTTTACAAGTCGTGTAATTAGTAAGAAAGGTGATGTATGGTATCATGATGGTATAACAACAAAAGAAAAATGCATCCATGAAGGACAGTTGAAAGACATCAATAACATATATGTTGCAAAGGATAGACAAGCCTCCATTTTGATCTACAGTGTTGTATAATTCTGAATATATATGACACAATAAGGCTAGTTGGGAGTGGGCCGTCACATGTGCGGCAGGTTCTGATTCAGCCAGGGGGGTATTTCATCTCGTGGATGTGAGTTCTTAATTCTATGATATATGCTCAACTTATAATAGATGGAGATGAAATACCCCCCCTGGCTGAATCAGAACCTGCCGCACGTGTGACGGCCCACTCCCAACTAGTATCATAGCGACGAGAATGCATCAAGCACATACATCAGGGAGCCCTTCACCAGCCCCGAGAGCACCGCAGGCATAGAGACTGAACGTGTCGTTAGAAAGGGAGGGTATGATGTCGAGGAAGACATTACCTGGTACCGTGAGTAACATCGGAAACTGCCGACGACAGAGCAACTTACGTTGCAACCTACATATCTGGAAATTTACTAACCACCGTATTGCCCGGACTACCTTACACAATGCGTCCATTCGCAATCGACCATCTGTGTATTTGAAGGCCGGATGAGGAACGCAGCGTCGAGGGCGTCGAAGACGTGGGTTGGATTGAGGAAAGAGATGGACTTAGTCGTCAGAGCCGCGATCCTACCGACTCAGATCTTGCGAGCCTACAATAGAGACTCGCCGCTCTCGACCTTGTCATATGCACAATTTCATAATGGCTCTTGAATCGGTAAAGTAGGGCAGCTGGTTAATGCAATCCAGTGTGGCAGAATGCAGGATGTCGG
>SEOQ01000501.1:0-13316 GCA_004679275.1 Dentipellis fragilis
CTCGACGGGGTGCTTGGTGAGCTCCATGAGCTGACGACGCAGCAGGAGCGTGTTGGACGGCGTCGGGGTGCCAGGCTTTGACATGGCGGTATCTGTGCTTAAAAAACTGAGTAAGTAAGTAGCGACTGTTGTGGTTCGAGGAGGAGGAGTGGGAGAGAGAGAAGAGAGACTGACCCGGACGCCAGTACGCTGCTGACTAAGCTGTAGACGCGCGTGTCCGTCCGCGACGGAGGCGACTTGCAGACGCGTCTTGCGCTCTTGCAACCATGCGCTGGCTGCTATCAGCCCTTTTCTTCGCGCCCTTGGCCTTGGGTCTACACGAGTCCGAGGCTGGTGTCGTTGATTGGCACAGAGCTCAGGTCGGTGTACCGTTATTTGATTCCCTCTCCACCGCGCCGTCGTTTCGTACCACTCCTAGAAGACCACCGGAAGATGCGCTTCTTCTGACGGCCACGAGCAGCAATGTGTTGGCCGCAATTTACGCACGAAATGGATCAATAGGTATGTGTTGCTCACTGCTCACTCCATCTTGAGACCCTTACCCGCGTCGTAGCATGGCGATACATCTACGACCCAACGGATAATGTAGTATTATACCACAAGCATAATGACTGTAGGTTCGCAGTTGCTACCTGCTGTATACGTCTCAACGTGCTCCACTAGTTGTTGTATCTCTGTCTGGACCAGGTGGCTCTACTCTCCGAACATTTGAATACGCAACTGGGCACCTCATCGTCGAAAAACGCCTTCACCAACTCGAGACTGGCCGACTCTTTGAGCCTGCTGACGTTGGTACGTCAGTGACCTCCCCTGCAGACGAGACCTCGGATGTCTTCGTTCTCACGAACGGACACACGATCCGCCGCGTCGACGGTTCGGGGAAAGGCACCGAACACTGGACATGGGACTCCCCCGACCAAACGTACGCTTGCATAACTATTCTCTTGACCTCCTACTCTCAACATGACACATTTTTAGCTCGCTGGTAATATACTCTAAGCTATTGGCAACGCCCACAGCGCTCTACGCGCTTGGTCTCTCTAAATCCTTCGCCTCGTATACTCTCCACGTCACCTCTATCAACCCTACGACTGGCGAGGTTATATCAAGCGCAGACGTCCATTCCAGCATCACCGTCGGGCCTGATAGCATCGTCGTGCTCCGCGCTCATAATACAGAGGCCACCGCACGCGCCGTCTGGGCTGAAGCAGGCTCAATTCGCTCAGTTCTGCTCACCCCACAACTCAAGGGCAAGCCGTCCTCTTTGAAGAGCCCGGATGCCGCGTTTGCAAAGGTGCTTGATGTTGGAGTGGGAGAGAAGGGGCTGGGCGTGGCACAGAAAGCGGATGGAGCGGCAACGATCGTGAAGTTGGAAGAGAATGGTGACTTGAAGGCTATCTGGGACTACGTGGATTCGGTGCGTCGTTCGTCTTGATCGATCTGTACGCATCTCAGTGGTTACATTGCATCACAGGCAACGTCACAGCACAACACCGAATCGCTGTACACTGGTGGTGTCGACCAGGAAGGAACGCCCTACGTTGCTCGCGTGTATTGGTCTCATGCCATGAAAGTATGGTCTTACATCCTTCATACCTTCCATGAATCGGCCCTGATCTGTATGCATACAGAAAGCCTCTGCGCACGTCTACGCTCCGCACCTCGCAGACGGCAAGGGACTCGTCTCCGGCTACACATTCCCCTTTGACACGAACACCAACGGCATCATCGCCCATGTACGTCTCTCCTACTCTTTCCCAAAACTTCTGCTTAGTCCGTAAACACAGGCTGCCCTGCATGCAGCCTTCCCCAAACCATACGACGTATCCCCGTTCCTCGCAGTCACCACAACCACCGGTGCCGTGCAGTTCTGGTTCATGGACAAGCCCATGTGGACACGCGAGGAAGGTCTCGCGCACATCGCTGTGGCCGAGATGGTCGAGCTGCCAGAGCCCGAAACAGGTGCCGCGGCGCAGCATGCCGGAGAGAACTTCGTGCAGCGCGTGGAGAGGCAGGTACGAGATGCCCGGGTATGTAAATTCCTCCTCTTTGTGTCCTCCAACACTCAAACCATATCTGGCGGATGCAGGATTTCCCGCAATATCTCGTACACTTCGTCAAGCGCTTCCTGACAGGCTCATACGCCTCGGCCTCTGCCGCACCTACCACCACCGTTGCCGCAGTGGCAGAGCGCGATGCCTTCGGCTTCCGCAAGATCATCGTCGCTGCAGGCGAGCACGGCAAAGTATACGGCCTCGACGCGAGCAACGGCGCCATCCTCTGGAGCCGCGTCCTCGGGCTCGGGTGGGCAGCACAGGTCGGCGGACGGATTGTGCCCGCGAAGGTGTTCGTCGTGCGCACGGTGGCAGATGCCGACGTCCAAAATGAAAACGAGAACGAGGCCGAAGCCAAAAACGCGAATGCGAAGAACCCGCACGTCGTGGTCGTGGCGCAGCGCATTGCGAGCAACGTGCGTTTTCCCCGTGCTGCGCCTATACTTGTGTGACGGGAATTGGGCTGACTTCGGGTGTTGGCGGCGGCAGGGCCTAGTGGACACGGTGCTGTTCCACATCGACGCGCTGACGGGTGAAGACGTGACGGGCGCGTCGGACGCACGCGATGTCCTGCAGGGCATCGATGTTATCTCAGGCCCGCTGCTCGGCGCGTACCTCCTCGAGGGCGAGACCAAGACCGTCGCGCTGCTCGACGAGTTCCGTCAGGTGCGTCATTCGCCTCTCCTAGCACCCTCGCTCTTCATATAACCTACGCCTGCACTCGTCCAGGTCTACCTCTACCCCGACACCCCCGCCTCCGCGCGCACCTTTGCCGCCCTCGCCGCCTCCCTCCACCTCCCGCTGCGCACCGGTTCCCCCGGCGCTCGCTCGCTCACAGGCCATACGCTCGCGCTCGGTGCAGGCCTCGCGGGACGCGCGCAGGCGCANGCGGAGTGGACGACCGCGGCTGCCCGCTGGCGAGGAAGTCGTCGCGCTCGTACCGCGCCCGGCGGGACCCGTCGCATCGCTCGGACGCGTGCTCGGCAACCGGACGACGCTGTATAAGTACCTGAATGCGAACCTTGTCGGCGTCCTCACGCGGGATGTATCCGCTGGTAAGGAAATCGGATGCGGGGTGTACGTGCTGGATGGCGCGAAGGGGAGCGTGGTGTATCATGCTGCGCTGCCCGGGGATGTTGACGGTGAGGGTAAGAGTGCGAGTGGGAGGGGACGTGGGTGCGCAGTGCATGCGGCGTTTGTAGAGAATTGGCTGGTTTATGTGTATTGGGACCNGGAGTGGCGCGCGCAGGGCGCGATGAAGGGGTGGAAGATTGTATCGGTGGAGTTTTATGAGGGGAAGGGCGTGGATGATCGGACTGGCAGGTGCGTGATTCTTTCTTTCTTTCAGGCCAGATTCTTGTATGTGTGCTGATGAACTGTGTAGTGCGGATATGTCGTCGTACTCCCCGCGGAGCCTCGAGTTCATGAAGCTCGAACAGTCGTTCGTGTTCCCGCACGGCGTGAGCGCGATGACGGTCACACAGACCAAGTTCGGGGTCTCCGTTAAGGATATCATCGGTGCGCCCTCTCTTCTATCGCCTCCCCAAACGTGTGCTGAAAGGGTGTGTGCAGTCGCAAATGAAAATGGGCAGATCCAATCGTTCTCGCGTCGCATGCTGGACCCCCGCCGTCCGCTGCGCAAGGTGACTACAGAGGAGCAGGAGGAGATGCTCGTGCAGTACGACCCGATCATCCCCGACGACCCGCGGCGCGTGCTCTCGCATCGCTACGACGTATGTCCTCCTTCCATCAGCAGCCTCAGGCCAATTCAAACACTTATACGTGCTAACCGCTAGGTCGCGAACATCCGCCACATCCTCACCTCCCCCGCGCTCCTCGAGTCGACTTCGCTGATCTTCGCATACGGGCTTGATCTGTTCGGCACGCGCGTTGCGCCGTCGGGCACGTTCGACGTGCTGAGCGAGGAGTTCAACAAGGCGCAGCTGGTGCTGACAGTGTGTGGGCTCGCGGCGGCGATTATGGTCACAAGGCCGATGGTGAGCAGGAAGAAGCTGCGCGAGAAGTGGTACTAGGAGATAGCGGGCAGTGAGCAGCAGGTGTATTTATTTAGTTTGTGGTGTAGAGGATAGAATGTGATTGCATGAAAGAACAGTCTCCCTGTACATGAGGCATCTTCATTACCAAGGGACTCCAGTTGAAGTGCCAGTAACCCGGGCCCAGGGCCCCTGCCACCACCAGCCTTGGCTCTTCAATAGTGCAAATCGGACATTTTTACGAACTCTATGATCTCATATAAGCATGGATGTAACATATAACTACGTCCGACGTATGTGGACGCTGCACAAGAACGCATATAGAAAAATAAACACGACACGCGGTACATATCATCGCGTATGATAAGGGGGTACTGCTGATACAATACCCCACCATCGGAGTCCTCAGAGTTTCTGGGATTGTGAAGGATGGTAGTTAGCATGAAAGCCGTTACCCTGGTACTTATCAGCGGCTTTTGCGTCATACAATTGCCGTTCGATTGGATCTAATAAGATGGTGTATGCTTCCAAGACGCGCTTGAAGGTTTCCTCATTCCCGCCCTGCAAAAACGTGAGACGTCAATAAAGCCAAGCAAGAGATGAAGTCGATAAGAATGGTGCAGACAAACCTTGTCGGGATGGTGCTTGAGAGCCGCCTGTCGGTAGGATTTCTTGATATCTGCCTCGGTGCATCCTCTCGAAAGACCTACATATTCCGAGCGGTTAGCATGTAAGTAGCACGGTCCGATGGTACGGACCTAGAGTTTTATAGTGATCCATTGGCTTGCCGTCTGAAGGCGTTGTCGCAGTGCTTCGAGCCTCAGCTTCACGAAGCCACGACTCCATCAAGTTCTTGAAGGGTCCAAATTCAGCTTTATCCTTAGCAAATTTGAATTCTTGAACCGCCGCTTCATAATCTCCTTCCTGCATATAGAGCAGGCCACGCAGATAGAAAGGCGCGTATGTCGATGGATCTAACCGCAAAGATGCCTCGATATCGGCCTTAGCGTCGCCAGTTCGTCGGGCCTGATCGTTATTGATATTCAGCGAGGTGGCGAAGCAACATTTTCGCGGCAGTTACGCACCTCCATACAAAGGGCCGCCCTGGTGCATAAGAATGTAGCTCTCACGCGCCCTCCGTTCGCCTCGCTGGAATGTTCACCAATTTCCTGAGAGGAACAGCGGTTTAACACGTCATGTTACCGATGAATATACTTAGTGCCGTCTCACCTGCAAGGCTTCACTGAACTTCTCGATGGCGGGCGTCCACCTCCTGGCTTTGGCATATGCATCGCCTTCATCCTTCAGACTCTTGATCTTGTGTACGCGAAAGAGAAGACGAGGGAGCTTCTGGCTGCGAGGATAGGCCTGTACGGCGTCCGCGAGTAGCCTTAGGGATTCCTCGAGCTTCCCGACAAGGAACAATACGGTTCCCCGCAGCAGCATCATGTACTCTCCTGTACGCGGGTCGTCGATTTCATGCCTGGTAGCGACATTAGCGCGTCCTCGCGTGTAACATAGAAGGAAATAACGCACTCGGCAATAGCAGCGGCCATGTCAAACTCGCCCCGGAAAATGAGCAGCTCGACTCCCCAACATCTCCACTGCGACGGAGGCACGCCTCCCTCGTCCATGACAGCTCGGACGCAATTGTCGCGGGCAGTCTGAGCCAGTGTCCAATCACCTCGGGCGCGAGCGCCCTCGTAGCTGTGCATCTGCTCTTGTAGTGCCTGAGCCTTTGCACGAAGGATCTTGGCCGTTTCGTTCTCTGGCTCCAAGGCCAGAGCCCGGCGTAGAAACGCTAAGGCTTCCATCGGACGGCCACAGGCATAGCGGCAGCGAGCCGACAGCACATGTGCCTTGGCGGACGGGTTTCTGCCCTGCAGGTTGATCGCGCGCTGGCAATCCGCCTCCGCGAGATAATACTGTTTCTTTTCGATAAAGGCTGCTGCACGGTTTGCGTATGCTGAGCCGTCCGACGGGAGTGTTTCTGCCGAAAGTGCGTTAGAAGGGAGTAAGGAACAAAGCATATCGGTCTGACCTATGGCTCGAGTATACCACAAAATTGCCCGGTCGTAGCGTTTGTCCGCGAAACTGGCGTTCCCCTTCATGCTGTATTCATTCGCAAGTTGTTTCTTCGCGTCATAAGCATTGTCGGCGGTCTTCGATCGTCCAGCGGATGGGGTGGCAATGGGACTCTTCCGAAGGGACCCGTTTTTCCTAGACCATCCCTTCGTAGTGGCATCCGCTAGAAACATATGGCGTTCACATGTCTGGCTGGGTACAGGCACGCTGGATGTGGTGATATCACGTCAATAGAGCTCCTGAAGTTGTGTACGTCTGGCTAGAACGTACTGAGCGACTTGGACGGTTTCGCCACACCCGATGCAACTCATACTTCTTGTCTGACAATCCCATGACATAGGAACGGCACTTCCGCACCTCTGAAAGAGCGAGGTTGAATATCGGAGCGGCCGCAAATGTGCTGATTGGAACTCACTGAACATCTTCTCCACGTGCATTTTAGCGATAGATGGCGGCCGCCACAGATTTCACATTGCTGGATTGGGCCTGGTCTACGCTGGGCTGCGTCAAAATGTATAGGTCCCTGGCGCGGTACCTTGCATTTGTTGCAGAGCCGGTCTTGATTGATACTGGGGAAGTCATGTTGATCGTGAATACCTATAGAATGAGACAGCATAAGAGGTACACCCGAAAGATAGAAAATCTGAACGTACGTCCGCCACACGCAGAGCAGAGCATATGTGGGAGGTTGTTGTGATCCATGATGGCCTGTATTGGAGAACCCTGGTTCCGGTGATCCCAATGGCCCCAAATCCTCTAGGTGATACTGAGAAAAGTAGGATGGACAAAAGGTAAGTCGACGAAAAGAAGGATTACTTATAACGTAGGAGCGCCGGATCCAAACATAAGACATGAATTTGCCACAGTCTCATCCACCACCTGTCCCTTGGTGGAGGCATGGTTGCGTAGATACTGCATGAGCCTCCGAAACCACATTCACGCAAATGCTTTGTCCGCGTTTGTTGACCCACTCCGCCACGTCACCTCGATCAGTTTCGCCTTATGGTCAAAGCGCACCTGTCCTTTGCCACAATAGAAAGAAACCAAGCGCATGGCTTGGGATTTTGTGTAGCGTCGTCTCGCCAATGGGATGCGCTCGGTCGATGTACCGCGCGTCAAGCGAGGAAAACACCAACTGGTGATGCATGATGTTCGTCTATATCCATGAGCATAATGAGGTAGACGGAGTCCGATAAGATCGATGACCAGATGCATGTTATGATAGATAATCGGTATTGCAAGTCATTTTATCGCCACGAGTCGGCGTCAAGTACGGGCTAACTTGAAAGCAAAAGAGTCAGGAGAAGACGAATTTCATCTGAGTCGCGGCTTGTACCAGGCAGAGTTTCGCACGGCGTGACCTTCACTTTGTATCACGTGCGCGCCGCATACGAGCAGGTCTCGAGCGCTTCGGCTTGACTCGTGCATCCACCACCTGCGAAGCGTATTTCACCCGTTTTCTGCCCCCGTAAAGGCGGAACTATGGAGAATGTGGAGGATGAGGAGTGGATTCAGATGAACAAGACCGAATGGCGCGGTCTTGGGCTCACGGACCCCATCAAAAGCGTCGAGGTGCGTTTCCTACATATTCTCAGCTTGGCGCTCAGCCCCTCCTCAACTCCGTGCGTTACCACAGGACAAATGGCTGTTGCTACCCGCCTTCTTGAAGGTCAAGGGCCTCGTAAAGCAGCACATTGACTCGTTCAACTACTTCGTGGACGTCGACATCAAAAACATTCTCAAGGCGAACAACAAGGTCACCTCGGATGTCGACCCGCGCTTCTGGCTGAAGTACACGGATATCCATGTCGGTTTTCCTGACCGTACGGATGCGGATGCAATCGACAAGAGCGTCACGCCGCACGAGTGCCGCCTGCGCGACACAACGTACGGCGCGCCTATACTCGTAACGATCCAGTACACCCGCGGCAAGAGCGTCGTGCGCCGTGCAAATGTGAACATCGGGCGCCTTCCAATTATGTTGCGCAGTAACAAGTGCGTGCTGACGGGGCGCTCCGAGGCGCAGCTCGCCAGAATGAGCGAATGCCCCCTCGATCCCGGCGGGTACTTCGTGGTCAAGGGTACAGAGAAGGTCATCTTAGTCCAGGAGCAGCTCAGCAAGAACCGTATCATCGTCGAGACGGACCCAGCGAAGGGCGTCGTCCAGGCTTCGTGTACCTCGTGAGTCTCGAATATCGAATTCCGGCTGCAATTCTCCTTCTCGCCTGTTCCCCGTGCAGTGCTGAGGGGCTGTTTTAGGTCAACGCACGGCGGACTCAAATCCAAAACGTATGTCGCCACAAAAAAGGGCAAAATCTATCTCCGGCACAACTCCATCCACGAGGACGTCCCCATTGCGATCGCGCTCAAAGCCCTCGGGATCCAGTCTGACAAAGAGATCCTTTTGCTTACCGCCGGCAACTCCGAGGCGTACAAGGACGCCTTCGCGCCCAATTTGGAGGATGCCGCCCGACTGGGTATATTCACACGGCACCAGGCTCTCGAATGGATCGGGAGCCGCGTCAAGGTTAATCGACGGATGATGGGTCCGAGAAGGCCTGCGTGGGAGGAGGCTCTCGAGGCGCTTGCGACCATCGTGCTGGCGCATGTGCCTGTGGTCGGGATGGACCTACGCCCTAAGGCCATTTTTGTGGCCACGATGACCCGCCGCGTGCTCATGGCAGTCGATGACGAGAAAATGGTCGACGATCGCGATTACGTAGGAAACAAGCGGTTGGAATTGTGAGTCTTTCGGTTGCAATCCTGTGCTAGTCCCCGGTGTTTGCTAATTTGTAATTCCCGTATCGCTACCGCAGGGCTGGCCAGCTACTCGCACTGCTGTTTGAGGATTTGTTCAAGACGTTCAACAGCAATCTCAAGTCCTCAATTGACAAGGTGCTCAAGAAGCCGTCGAGGACGAACGAGTTCGACGCGTGGAATACCATGCAGTTCCAGGGTGACCATATCACGGCGGGCTTTGTCCGCGCCATCTCGACGGGGAATTGGTCGCTCAAACGTTTCCGCATGGAGCGTGCGGGCGTAACGCACGTCCTGTCGCGCCTGAGCTTTATCTCCGCGCTCGGCATGATGACTCGTATCTCCTCCCAGTTTGAAAAGACGCGGAAGGTGAGCGGTCCTCGAGCACTGCAACCTAGTCAATGGGGTATGCTGTGTCCAAGTGATACGCCTGAAGGAGAAGCCTGCGGACTTGTCAAGAACCTGGCTCTCATGACTCACATTACGACAGACGTCGACGAAGAACCCATCATCAAAATTGCTTTCATGCTCGGAGTAGAGGGTACGTAAATCGTATAAATAGCTCCGAAGGTTCTTTCTATTCAGGCTGCCCATTCTAGACATCCGCCAGTCCACCGGGACCGAAATTTACGGCCCCAACACCTTTGTCGTCAATGTCAATGGTACAATCAACGGCCTCACCCGCTTCCCCGCTCGTTTTGTGCACAACTTCCGACGCCTCAGGCGCGCTGGGCGAGTGAGCGAGTTTGTCAGCGTCTACATCAATCATCATCACCGCACAGTGAATATCGCTAGTGATGGAGGGCGCATTTGTAGGCCAATGATCATCGTCGAGTATGGCAGGCCAATGGTCACGTCAGAGCATATCCAAGTGCGTAACAGGACCCGCTGCATTTTCCCTTCACCTTTCCTAATGCATATGCGCAGCTGCTCAAACAGAAGTCATTAGAGTTTGATGACTTTCTGCGACAGGGCCTCGTGGAATACCTTGATGTCAACGAAGAGAACGACTCGTACATTGCCTTATACGAGCGTGACATCGTTCCAACTACAACGCACCTTGAAATCGAACCGTTCACCATCCTCGGCGCAGTAGCAGGCCTTATTCCGTATCCGCATCACAATCAGTCGCCACGCAATACATACCAATGCGCCATGGGGAAACAGGCCATCGGGGCTATCGGGTACAATCAATTCGACCGGATCGACACGCTTCTATACCTGTCAGTATATCCGCAACAGCCCATGGTCAAGACCAAGACTATTGAATTAATTGGATACGACAAGCTGCCTGCAGGCCAGAATGCCACCGTTGCCGTCATGAGTTACTCAGGCTATGATATTGAGGATGCCCTTATCCTGAACAGGGTGAGTATATTTTTATTCCGTAGTTTCAGTAAACAGACCATAGATCCGTTTTACAGGCGAGCTTGGATAGAGGCTATGGAAGGTGTCAAGTGCTGCGGAAAAATGCGACGCTGATTCGTAAATATCCGAACGGAACGTGCGTACCTCCTGGCCCTGAATGCTGCGCGACTGAATACTGACGCATATTTATTCGCTAGGTTCGATCGGCTTGCAGACGCGCCTATGGATGAAAATGGGCAGATACAGAAAAAATACGACATCATCCAGATGGACGGGCTCGCTGGGGTCGGCGAGCGTGTAGACCCGGGCGACGTCTATATCAACAAACAGTCGCCCACGAATGCCAACGACAATGCGTTCACGGGCCAGGCCGCGTCCGTTCCGTACAAAAACGCGCCGATGACTTACAAGTCGCCGGTTGCGGGCCACATCGACAAGGTCATGATCTCGGACACCGAGAACGACCAGACGCTCATCAAGGTGCTGATCCGGCAAACAAGGAGGCCCGAGTTGGGAGACAAGTTCTCGTCGCGGCACGGCCAGAAAGGAGTGTGCGGGCTGATTGTGAACCAGGAAGACATGCCATTCAACGATCAGGGAATCGTTCCTGGTGGGTGCAGTTCTCCTATCGGGTCCGCGTCGCTGTTTCGCTGATGTGATGTGTTTCGGGTTAGACACTATCATGAACCCGCATGGCTTCCCATCTCGGATGACCGTTGGGAAAATGATTGAACTGCTCGCTGGAAAGGTGCGTGTTTTGGATCCGAGATGCTCTGCGATGGACGCTCACTATGCGCACTTGGCGTAGGCGGGCGTTTTAGCGGGTAAACTGCAGTATGGCACAGCTTTTGGAGGGTCTAAGGTGTGCTCCACACGTCCTAGCCGGTTATAGCGTTCTGAGCGGCCGCGTGGGTGCCTTTTCACAGGTGGAAGACATGTCGAGGATCCTGATAGAGAACGGCTTCAGCTATGCCGGGAAAGATATGCTCACCAGCGGCATCACCGGTGAACCGATGGAGGCATATGTCTACTTTGGCCCGATTTACTATCAGGTACGCGAACCACTGCCTTCGCTGAATTGTCGAGAGTTTAACCACACTCCATCATTCATCCGCGTACAGAAACTGAGTAAGTAGTGTCCACGCCATCTCGTGTGGGCGACTGAATGCTGACTGTCTCGCGCGGTCTCGCAGAGCACATGGTCATGGACAAGATGCATGCCCGAGCAAGGTACGCCCCTCCAGCAGCCTGTTGACGCCGGCGATTGACAAGCCCTGCTCGCTTAGGGGGCCACGTGCCACCCTGACACGGCAGCCCACGGAAGGTCGTTCCAGAGAAGGCGGTCTGCGCCTTGGGGAGATGGAGCGTGACTGCCTCATTGGCTACGGCGCGACACAGCTGCTTCTCGAGCGCCTCATGATTTCCTCCGATAAGTTCGAGGTCAACGCGTGCCAGGAGTGCGGCCTCCTGGGCTATAACGGCTGGTGTCCTTTCTGCAAGAGCTCCAAGAAAATGGCGCAGCTCACGATACCCTATGCTGCGAAGCTGCTCTTCCAAGAAGTATGTTCCCGTGTCGTCTTGGTATGATGGATGCTGCGCTCATATTGTCCTTCTGCAGCTGATGGCGATGAACGTCGTCCCACGGCTGATCCTGGACGACGCATGATGATGACTCACACAAGATGTAGCATTACTCACATTGATCCTGGTTGGACTAGACAGCACGCGCGCGTGTGCGTGCGGCGGTAAGTACTGTATGAATCTAACTATCACTATCTTGACACGCAAAACATGTACAATTCAACAACACCGGGTTCCAAGGAGAACCGCGGGCGCCAGGCGCGCGTCAGGCGTCAGGCGTCAGGGCTGCGCGAGAAGAAAGCCCTACATGCCTACATACATGCGCCGCAATGCCCGGCACGCCGGTAACTATTCTCGTCCGTTTAAGCTCGACTGAACGGAGATATCGTGGTCCCGCATTCGGCTCTCATCTGCGGCACACGGGCCTCGTGAAGCCTGCCGCACATGGCGCGCCACGCCAGCCCAGGCCCGGCCCCTCACCACAGTGTCAGTGCCTACACCCGAGGCCACAAGGAGCACAAACAAACAACAGCCTCGACCCCCCGTTGACANCCCCCTGCGGCGGGCGCGTCGGGTCNCGGTGTGCCGCGTGTCCGAGCCCGTGCCAGGGACGACNTGGTTATTCCTCCGGCAAGCGCTGNNGGCACCGCAGCGGCGGCATACGCATACGCATGTGTGATGTATCGCATCGCGTAGAGCTCCTGCGCCTGCGCGCTCGTCGAATCGATACCGGGACGAGTACGGATGCAGATGCAGGTGCAGATACGGCGGGGGCGCGCTTTCGCGTTTGGCGTTTGTCGCCGGGCTAAGTTAGCTTGGGCCGAACACATAATTGCACACGTTCTTCACGTCCACAGCTGGCCTGCCTTCCTTCCTGGCCATGGCTTCCTTTTCCTTCCTTTCTTGCTTCGTTGCTTCGCGCCGGCCCCCTGCGGAGCTGCAACTCGTAACTATGCCCTTCGCGGGTACAGACCGAGGCCCGAGTCGAGTCTCGATCTACAGCTCGGGGCGCGAGCAGGCTTGCGCCGGCGAGGAAGATTGTGTGCAGATTGACGACTGGGTGCTAGGTGCTGAGTGCTGAGTGCGGTATACCCCCATGGAGATGCATGTGCGGCACGGACTGGCATCGTGGCTGCGCGCGCGGCGCCTGCAGAGGCAGGGCAGTGTGGGTCCCGCGCGAGCACAGTGCGACGTCAGCTTGATCAGAGTCACTTCACGTCGGGTCGGCGAAAAAGGCGTTATGGGCTCGTGAGCTTTTTGAGTCTTACTCAGACAGGACGCGGATGAGTCAAGGACTCGGAGTCCGTCTGGCTTCCGAGCGACTTACGCAGCTGCGCATGCAGAGCTCGAGGGGGTGCTTCTGCGCTTACGAAGCGGCGACATACGACATANGAGCTTAGACATACGGTGAACAAGCACTAGTGGGCAGTGCAATTGCAATATGTGCGAAGTCGTTCTTGGTGGNNCGCGNCGCGGA
>SEOQ01000502.1:0-20524 GCA_004679275.1 Dentipellis fragilis
CGCTGACCACCTGGCCGGAGGTGATGCGATGAATGGATTGAGCGTCAATAGCCTTGATGGCATTCTCGCGCGTCTCCTCCTCAGACATAAACGGACTGCTCAAACAGATCTATGACACGATCGTACCAGGTTCGTCGTTGATAGAAATGTTACTTCCGGTTGTCGAGGTGAGATGGTGGTCGGCCAGTGCAATCTGAGAGAGAGCTTCCACTGGCAGTCCTCCGACGCGACGCGATGCCGCGCCACCCGGCGCTTTCCATCTCCGCTTGGTCTATTCGGCATTTGCCGAATGCGCCACCATCCTCACCTGCCATGTCCGAGTCCCCGTTTACTACTAACACTCCTATAACTAGGCTACTAGGAGGTTCCCTGCACGCCGGTAACTTCATTTATGTCCTAGGAGAGGCCTCATGGATCCGCAAAGCTTCTGCCTTATTTGCTCTCTGACGGCATCTGGCCATCTACGCAAGCACACCCACTCAAGAACAATACCACGGAGACCTCAATTTGGATGATACGAAGCACGCGTTTCTTTTGTTTCGGCATCAGCTTCTGCCAGGCTAGTTGGGATACAGAGCATCGATATAAGCCATCCCTTTCAACTTTTTGGAGCCTCATCATTGCGATGCCTCTTCTTGTGTTGCCTTGTCAGTGCCCTGCTGCAACACTATTCATGACCCGGGCTCTCCGAAAGCAATCGGTGGCTATGTACGACCCCGTCAATGCCAACTGCTGGCAATAACAGATCGTCGGTCAAGTCACAATTGCTAGGATATCCATTGTACGGAGCGCCGCACGGGAGCTTGGTCGCCCCCGCTTTTGCATTGTACAGACCAACCGGCTAGTGCTCTTTCGGTTGTCAGGCGCAGCTTAGCGGACACGTTGGGAAAGCATGGAGGGCTTGGTCAACCAGCCGGACCCAGACAACCATATCCGGCCAACGACTGCACCGCTTCACGTACCTGCCTCTATTGAGACTTTGATGCACGTTGCCCGGAGCCATGCCTTCTGCCACCGATGACAGAGCGCTCCATTTTCTCTCTTATACCACGCCGTCTTTTTGTCCTCGATCACCCATGCCACGCGCCGCCCTTAACAAGCCGCAACACGCTCTTCGCCTCCCCCCCATCCTCCTTTCTCCTGGCTACTGCCCTCAATGTCCATGTCCACCTCGTGGGAGCACAATGATGTCCTGCTGACCCGCCACAACCTCCCCATTATCCTCCAAGACCTCTCGAAGCGCCTTCTCGCCGCCTTCGGCCACCAGGTCCGTCTGCTCGTGCACGGCGGCGCCGTCGTGGTTCTGCACCAGGAGCTGCAGAGCCGAAAATCGACCCGCGACATTGACTACATCCACCGCGCCTTCGTCGCTGAGTACCGCCGCTATGGCATCTGGGACGCGGGCGAACGTCTCAAGGCCTGCATTGCCCAGACGGCACAACGCTTCCGCCTCGGTGGCGACTGGATGAACTCGCACGCGGACGTCGCGTTGCCCATGGCACGAGAGTAAGCACGCTGTCCTCTCCTCGGCACTTCGTATGCTAAGTGCGGTGGCCCACAGTGCATACGGCCGCGAGTACGACCCCATCGCGCACTGTTCCCTCGTCCCCAAGAACCTCGAAAAGAACGTCATCTACGAGACCCCCGGGCTGCAGCTGGTCGGCGTGATGTGGGCGTGGGGCCTCGCGCTCAAGTTCGTGCGGTACAAGAAGGACGACCCCGACGACATTGCCGCCATCCTGCGCCTCGCATACTGGCAGCGCGGCATCCGCTGGAGCCGGCAGTCGCTCGAGGACTGGATCACATCCATCTGCTGGCCCATGGGCTACTCGAATTACCCGCCGCCGCATCTGGATGCCCTGCGGAACCGCATGCGCCACGCCATTCACCTCGCGCACGGACAGCGCTACGCGCAGCCTTGCTGAGCCTTCACCCTCACGTTTCCTGCATTGCATCTGATCTGCGATCCCGCCGGCCACCTCATCATGTGTTATCGGTTATTGCTGTCGCCTAATTGCTCGCTATGCACTGCACTGCATATTTTCTAATGTCTGCTTTATGCTCTACCTATTGACTGCTCACGGACCTTAGATACCTCTTCATCCACGATATCCAAAAGGACGCCTGTCGACTGCTACGCAGGCCGCCCTCTCATTCATTTCCTGCATGGTGTACGATGCCGCGTTACTGTATTTCTTGCTTTCCGCATGTGCAACCTCCATCACCATAGATGATCTTACGCCCTTCATGTTTCACGCCCTTCACGATACATATTACGCTTTTCTACTGCACTTAATTATACATATTCCATTATACTCCATACGGCTGGCCGCTCCGAGGTTGAGCCAGGCAGCTAGCGAAAAAGACAGCCATCTCGATCGAGGTGCTGTCTGCGTAGCGTTGGCTTCGCGAAGCCAGCGTGAAAGCTCCAAGGCTTGCCATGTATCATTGCGAGCTGGATCTTCAAGCCATAGCTAGACGCTAGAAGCCTATGGTCGGCACAAAGCCGCGCAGGTGCGCAGGCACAAGCTCCGCAGGCATCCTGCCGATCTGGTCCAGCGGGGCGCGCTTCGCGAGCGCAATGAGCGTCATCCTGAGCTCACGTTCCAGGGGATCCTCCCCCTCCTCTTCCTCCTCTTCCTCCTTCCGAGCCGCGCGTGCCTCTGCCCTACGCTTCTCCAATTTCGCGATGAGCGTGCTTGCATGCACCATGGCGGCAGCGAGCACGGCTGGGTCGTTGTCTATCTCTGCGAGGCTCACGCGCTCGCTGCTGCCATCTGCGTCCGAGGCGAATTCGTCGTCGGCCTTGAACAGCTCGTCTGGCGCATTGATCAACGATGCGAGGTCGAGCGGCTGCGCGCGCAACGGCGCGATCTGCGCTGCGAGACGTGCCGCGCGCGGAAGCAGTGTCGAGGATGTGTGAAATGGCGCCTCAAGGGCAGCAGGCAGCGGCACGCGGCCGTCCGACGCGACGTGCGCGGCGGTCGTGCGCGCGGTGCGGTGGCGTCCCTCTGTAATCGTGTCGACGAGCGTCTCCTCGACGTATTGTGCGAGCGGCTTTCCCAGTGGGTGACTGACACCCTTTCCTCGGATAGCACTGTCACGCCGCGCCTCGGTCTGCATCAAAGGAATCAGCTGGTCAATGAGCTGTCCTAGTATGAAGAAGAGTATGGACGTACCGCGTCCCCGGGCGTGATGAACTCTGCAATGCTCCGCAGGTAGGCTAGACCGTCGACGCCACCATATACAACCTCTCGTATATAGTCCTGTGCCTGCATCGCGCGCTCCTGCGTCCAGTACCCCGCACCATCCGCACCCTCTTCCGCCGACTGCGTCCCGGCAGCTGCACCTCGGCGCGGGCGCTTCTCAACACTTTCCCTTAGGGCTTCGAAGAGCTTCTCCTCTGTCGCGAACGCCATGCCCTCATCTTCCGCCGGCACGCGCGCTTCCCTTGCCAGGCGCGCCGGCAACGTCGCGAATGCGCCAAAGTCCGCTGCCACAGCTGTCCGCGGCTGTGCAGTGGGCGGCGCGGACTCGTCATCCTCCCGCTCTTTGGCCTTGGCTCGCGACGATGTGTGCCGATTGACAGTCCAGAAGCGGTACTTGGGACGACCCGTGCGCGCGATGTTGGTGTCCGAGGGTGGCTTCGCGATGGGTGCCGGCGGCGTGTCTTCTGGAATGAGGGTGTTGACAGGCGCGAGAGCAGGAGTTTGAGATGCGTCTGATGGTACGTTTGGTGGGTAGATGGGTGTTAGTTGGAGTTTGTTTGGCGGATCCGGCACGAATACAGATAGAAGGTTAAATGGATCCTCCACTAGAGTGGCCGCCCGAGTCAGTACATTCGTGTATGCGCAATGCGGATGCAGCAGGGATCAATCCTAGGACGCACTTTCTCCGTAGTCGATGCTACCTTCTGCGGTGTAGGGCGGACCGCCTTTTTCAATGCGCATACGCTCTTTTTTCGTCTTGTACCGCTTCCCTGTGGCATCGTCAAGGACATGAAACGCTAGCACAAACAGACAGACTCACCTTTGAGCTTCAGAGCTACCATGAGCTCGGCCCAATCCGAGCCTGGGGGGAAGGCTGTGATGCCGTCTTTGTGGCCAGGGAGGTGGCCGTCAGCTTCAAGAGTATCTGATGGCATACCCGCCTTCTTTGCCGCCCCCCGCGCGCGCTTTGCAGGCGGCATGACGGACGAGCTGACGGATGGTGACCGCCTTGCGGGAGTAGTCGGTCCTGCACTGGGTCCCGCGGCGTCCTCGTCTTCGCCATTGATGACGACCTCGTCGTCGCGCTCTATCTCAATGTTCCAGTCTGTTTCATACTCTATGACGTGCGCAGCGGACTTGGCGATATGCTCCGAGCCCCAGGCTTCGATGCGGCAGGCCTCTTGGTGGTAGATGGTGCCCGGTGGGTTGAATGCCTTGGCATTGGAGATTACGAGCTGGAAATCAGACTGTGAAGAAAGCTGAGTTCCCGTATGAGTAGGCAAGACAGCATATACTCACCGAGAACTCCTCAAGCGAGCGATAACGGCCCTTCTCGACCTTGGTCGTCATCGTTCCAAAATCCATCGGCCGCTGAATCAACTCCGAGTAGCCAGATACCTGAGCCGTATCGACTGGGTGCAAGAAGAACGCGTAGTCATCCTTTCTGTATCCTTGATCAGTGCCAGGAAGGAATGAGACCGTCTGAGGGCACTCACTTCTTAATCTTCGTGATTAGCGATAAAAGCACCTCGCGCAGGGGCTTGAGCTTGACCGGCCGTGGCGTCTTCTTCGCACTTGGAGGTTCTTCAGACAACGCCTGAAGCTGCTTAGCCTTCAGCGCCTTCAGCGACGGGATGACAAGCGTCAAGCCGCTTGAGCTCGATCCTGGTTGAGTGCGAATGGGCGTCTTGAGGCCATTTTCACCCATCAGACAGAACCTAAAAGAGTTTTTTGCGTATTACACGTCTATTCTAATGAGCCAGGTTAGCATTGCAGGCTGTAGGTAAGCGGAAAGGGCAACATACCTTGGGCGAGCTCGAGGCGTGCGGCTGGAGAAAGTGATGGAGGAACGGCAGATGCCGAGTGGCTGCATGCACGTGGAGCTCTGGACCACCGCCGCTTAGGGTTAGGTGTTCTACTTGCCGCATCAATGCCTCGACTTTGGACAGTCTTCGCGCGCCGCTCTGAGGAGGGAGAAAGATATCAGTGCGAGCGGGGCGAGGGGGAGGTTTAGGAGCACCCGCGCGCCCGTCAAGTACTTATAAACCGTAAATGAATGTATAAATAAAGGACGCGCAGACGCGCCACACACACGTGACAATGACGGAGGCACACGTGCCAGCCCTCGGCCTCGAGTCCTCAGCTCCCCGACCCGTCCGTTGAATCTAAACTCTTCTTCCAGGCTGCTTGGCCGGCATTCTTCCAACAATCTTGTCTTCCAATCTAGCACCCCTATGCTAGATATGAGGCGATTACGAAGAACACGACGGACCCTCTGAATGCCACGAATTTCGAGAGTGTGTACAATATCGGAGATACTGTTGCTGTGGCGATATTTTACAGGTTGGGCGAGCTAGATTTGTCTTGAACAACTCTGCGATGTCGTACATGCATGATATTATCTCAAGAATCAAAGTCACAAGACCTGGAATCGACTGCAACGTTAGTCAAGAGCGCCGGCTAGCCTCATCTTTCTCACATCGATATGCCCTATGCCATGCCAACTTGTCTCAGGACCAGGGATGTTGTTTTTCGACAGGAGAACCAGGATCGGCGCACCAGATGCGGTGTAATGCCTACCCATGCCCAATGCCCACCGGAGAACCGTCGAACTTCACGACGTCGCTGCTTCTCACGGAAACCAGGTCCGCACTGAAACACACACTTCAATCACTTCTTGATGCTCAGATGCTTCTGAGTCTATGTCTCTGTCACCGCCATTCTGTCCTGCGTACTTTCGCTTGCTACCATTGGCCAGCCGCCGCGCATCTTCCCAGCACGGGCGACCGCGGCTGCAGTCACGCGACAAGTGGTAAGTCGTGTGCTAAGCACACGGTTGCTGTGATATCCTCATGGCGAGCAGCGCTTATGTAGACGTGTTTCAGTTTGATCGCTGGCCTCGACGCCTACCAGGGGGAGCTTCTCGTGCAGATCTCCTGTTGTTCGGGAGTCTCACCTTCTAAAGTTGTCAAGAGATTTGCGGTGTTTCATCGTCCCATCTCGCGATACGGAGTTCTGCGCTCTCCGCACGCGGGCCTCCGCGAACGCTGCCCAGACTAACGCTCGATGTGGGTCAGATCTTACGCCGTTACGAGAACGCAAGCAACGTCAAACGCGCTCTCAGGGATACGGGGTAACGAGGAGGTTATTAAGACATATGGAGAAAGCGAATTTTCTCCCAAGCTGAACTTTGTACCTAGGTGCTATGCCGTGTACGTGTCCTACCAATTGAACTCAAAAATTGTTCCCTCATTCTACTGCGCAGTTTACACACAGTCGTCACGGCCTTCTTCATTTCATGAACCACAAATTGGCCCGCATTCTCTTCCGATAGCAAAAATCGCTGTGGAAATATTCCTGCCCGCTGGCGAGTTCCTGACCATCCGCCGAATCGCGCGTCAAGGTTCACTTCCATTTCTTGATTCTAGAACTTCCTTTCCGCCAGCAGATACCGTGTCTCTCTGCCCACTTCATAAACAAATCAACGTACTCTCGTGAAGCATACAGATACAGAGCGCACTCAGCGCCCTGTGTTCTACCGGTGTTAATTTAACGCTCATGACATCAGATCATGTCAAGATCCGTGGCCTTCATCGACGTCTGCAATACCGTCCAGATGCCGTGCGCCTACTTACCGGCGGCCTGTATGAACGAATCAGCTGGACGCAGCCGAGGTTCTCATCGTCGCGGCCGCCGTCTGTTGCCCGGCTACACGTCCTGACCATCCTCTTTGCGAACAAGCTGTCAAGATCCTAGGACCGCGGTGGCGCAGCTACAGCTTGTGCTCCAACGCCACCTCGCCTGCGCCGCGTGTTTGCAGCCTAGCTGGTGGCAAGCCTTTTTGCATCACCCACAGTGCATACCTACGGCTACTTTGTCAAAATCCATTGTCTTATGCTTATGCAGTCCTGCTGGGCTGCTAGAGTTGTCGACAGGTTATCTATTGAACAGTGAACAGGCTTCCCGCGCCCCGGTGCAGACTTCGCGATTAATYGCCCRAATGATATCTCCCTCGATTCGGACCCGACACCAAATAAAACACCGTGCCGTTACCGGCACGCCGGTCTCTTCGGCAATGAACATGAACGCATCCATTCCGCAATATGCGACCGGCCCAAAGCTATGGTTCGCGCGAAAATTTGGATGTTCATATGCGGCGTGTGCATCCTCAGGCTGATCGAGGAAGCATATCGTCTAGCTAATTGCAGATTGTAGATTTCGGGCTGCGGGAGCGGTATTCGTTTCCTGGCCGTCGGTCGGATGCAGTGCTGGCTCAGGCTGAGCCGTCGACGCGTGCCGTCACTGGCATGTATATGAGAAACGTGTTTGCCGCATGGTGGTGTGTTTGAGGGTTCTAACCTCTTGCTCTGCTTTGTCCTCCGCCGCTGCGCATGCTGCACCAGCCCAGCCACCAGCTACCGGTCGATCTCGGCAAACCCACTGCTGTGTGCACTCTATCTCAGGGAAGCTATATTCCAATATGCAACTGTGGAGAGGCTACAGACTGGGGTCTCGCTGGATTTTCTGCCCGAGTCTTTGCTCTCCGAGTCCTTTCTTTCTCTGGAACGGGATTTTACTGGTCGACTATCCACACTGCGGGTTGCGGGTCAAACTTATGCTTCCGTGCCGAGCTCGAGCTCTCCTCGAGAAGCTCAGCGGAGATCAGCAAGCTGTCTGTAGGGTACTCTGCCCGACCCGCGTGGTGCAAGTTGCAACACTGTCTTGCTTTTTTCCTGGGATCGGTCGTCAAGCTTCATTGCTTCTATTTTTCCTGAATCTCGCCTCAAACGGAAGCGGTATGACCGTGCGTCAGCGCCCTACACAATCCCGCTACCCGTCCCGCACGACACCACTGCGTCTGGGCGTGTCGAGGCCAAAGACTGGTTGACGACAGTTCTCGACTCCGAGTGCGTCGTAGCAATGTCAATGTCCCCGAGCCCGAACTTTTGGTTGCCGCGAGTCGCGACGGCCCTTCGCGCGATGGTCGGGCGGGCATCTCGGTTGCCGACTGTATGCTTCGCAGCCCTCGAGGTCACCAGGCGTCACGACAGGAACACGCACGCCTGCCAGCGCCACAGCCAGTGCCAGACACCACACCCTCCAGCCCGGCTCGGGCCTGCGAACCTGGCGACGAAGCTTGCAGCAGACAGCCGTCGCGTAAGTCGGCGTTACGCACTGCGCGTCGCGGGAGGAGTTATCGGATGGTTGTTCCGCGGCGCGCTTTACCACCCTACTATCTAATCTAGGCCTCGGGATGGCAACGCCCCTCGTCGTTGGGCGCCTGGGCGGCCACGGATCGCCCGAGTAGCCGTTCGCCGCACAACGTCCGGCATGGTTTACTCATCATCGCGTGCGATAACAGTCCGGCAAGCTTGTGTGAATGCTACGCGGGTAGGTCTGAGACTCCGCGTTGGCGCCCACAAGCACCCACATCTCGCTTGCTGCTGGACAGGTTGCGTGCAACTCCTCCAACACCTTCCATATATTGCTGACTCAGCAAGTCCAACATGGGGATTCGCAGCGAGCTGTCACTGGTTTCTTTGATTAGATGCATCAGGAAGGCCTGTAAGTTTGTACTGCTGGCCAGAAGCGACAATGTCGAGGCCTACATGAGGCAGATGTGTGGCAAAGAAGCTGGACATTTTTCAGGTCTTCGACACCGTAGTCGCGTGCTCGACTCGGAGGCGCCCGTAGCATTGACAGCAGGAACGACGTCCTTGCGGGGTTCACAATTTAGCGATGACTGCCGCTGCCGGGCTAGTAAAGTTGAGTCATAAAGCGGTAATCGTCCCTGATAGTCGGCTCGCCCTGCGACAGATACTCCGTACGCGCTGATTTTCTTCCTTTTTTCGGAAATTTCCCCTGTATGCACGTGGCTCTCGCGTGAGCAGGCTCAACTGACGACTGACGCGGACGTCGGAGGTGGCGGGTTGCGTATCGAGAGGACGAGCCGGGTTGTGGGGCCCTGACTACAGGAGAAACCACGGCAACGGGCAGCATCCTGCAGGTACAAACCTTGGCTCTCCGATCGCAATCGTCACTTTTCTGCACTAAAGCTCGCGTTCATGTGCGCATTGACGCCACGTGTCGATGACTGACTCCATGGGGTCGAGTGGAGAGAGGCGTTCGTGCTGAATCTGCGTGAAGGACGGTGGGGGACGGCGGGGCGCTAAGGCGTTGCTGATACGTCCGGTGACTGTAAATTGCACCGAGGGAGGTCTTCTGAGTTCGCAAGGGACGGGCTTCTGGAGCCCTGGGTCACGTAGTGTAGAGCAAGTGGCGGAATGCTGGCATGATGGCATCGATGAGTCCCTCAATTTGGGCACTTGTTCGTTGCCATACTGACCTATCAATTAAGCACTTGGACACTGGTCAACATTCCTTCCGTCCTCTTCCGTCGACGCGTCAACCCTTCGCCCACGCTGGTTGTTGTTGGTGTTGTCGCTTTGCCTTTGTTCGTTCTATTGCTGGAGAATGAGATATGCTCCCAGGGCGCCTTGCCCATCCTGGTATGAGCGTTCTGTAACCCCGAGGGACGATCTGGAGATAGATTAATGGGGCTCGGATGCTTAGCGTCGGTGCCCGGCGCGGTTCAGAAGCTTGTGAATTCAAATTGCCGTTCACGCCGTCGTTGCTTGCGGATGTGTCTGCCTCGCAAATATTGGGTAATAATTACCCATTGCCTCGGCTCTTTGGGCTCCTCCTTTGCTCTCAACCCTCTTCTCGTTCTCCCATCTTCCTCTCCTCGCCTCAAGGCGTTGAGCCGCGTCCACGATCTCGACGCGAACTGTATTCCTGGCTACCTGGCGCAATCCCTCTCATTCTCTCGCATGTCTCCCTTAGCTACTCTGACAAACACCCTCTAATCCAACATATACTACATCTCCACTCTCCTTGGACACTTGTCAAAG
Source organism: Dentipellis fragilis (assembly GCA_004679275.1). Lineage (NCBI taxonomy): Eukaryota > Fungi > Basidiomycota > Agaricomycetes > Russulales > Hericiaceae > Dentipellis > Dentipellis fragilis. The sequence continues at coordinate 10,121 of SEOQ01000502.1, forward strand.
CTCGCCACCGCGACTCACGATCTTTGACAGCAAGAAACACCTATCCTTGGAAACTATATCAGTCGCGTCTTTCTACGTTACAGACTTTCATTCAACACGCTCGACAGCACCCCATTCATACCTACGCCACCAAGAGAAATCCACCACAACGCCAGGAATACATTTCGCGTCACTTTCGCCCACCCGCGCCGCACCGGGATATCTAGAGCTTCGGCTGACGATGAAGAGACGGCATTCCGACGAGCACGAGTCGGGACCCCCGTCGCGCTCCAGTCCTTCGGAGTCTTCGTCGCATGGAGAGGGGGGCATGGCAGACACGGAGACCGATGCAGGCCCAAGCCAGTCTGACGCGGGTCCGAGCGGAGGAGGCGATAGCGCACCGCTCCCGCCTCCGCCGCCTGCTAAGAAGAAGCGGACCCGCACCTTGACAACACCTCATCAGTCTGCCGTGCTGCACGCTCTGCTTGCGCAGGTACGTGTGCCACCTATGATATTCTTGAAGTGATTTCTGAATCCCATTTATAGTCGCGTTTCCCGACAACTGCGATGCGCGAGGAGGTAGGCCGCTCAATCGGACTCAGTGCCCGGAAAGTGCAGGTCCGTACTCTTCTTTTTTTCTGATTCGACGCGTCGTCTGATCTCGCGACTACCAGGTCTGGTTCCAGGCGAGTTGTACATCCCTCGTGACGACGCGTCGTAATTAAAAACTGAATTGTCTCACAGAACCAACGGCAGAAGGCTCGCCACCCACGTAGTCAAAGTGCTGCGGCACCTCTCACGCGTCCTCCGCAATACGGAGCCTTTTCCAATGACCCTTCGGCTTCGTCAGCTGCCATGGGTCATATGCCACAGGGATCTATGCCCGGTCCTTCCAGGCTACACGGCGCGCATGCTGGATACTATCCCGAGCCCCATCCGTATCCTCGTGCAACGTATTCTGGTACCGCGCCCGGTGTGCCCTTGACGGGTCCTGGAATGCCAGGCTCAGCAGGTCCTTACGTCTCGCGCTTTCCTCAAGAACAGCTGCCACCTCTCGGGCCGCCTCCGTCGGGGTTTGACCCGCGCCAGGGGTATGCGGAGCATTGGTCGCCTACTTCATATCCTGAAGGACCGAGCACGAGTCAAGGCTATGGCGCTACGAGGGAACGCTACGCGCAACGAGGGCGCAGTGCGTCGCACGCGTCTCAGCGCGGGCTTGGAATCAACTTGCCTCCGATTATGACAGATCGCGGGCGCGCAGGTTCCAGTACATTCCCCCCTCCCCCATCTGCTCCATTGCGCCGCCTCGACGAACCGCCGCCGTCTGCATATGTTCCCCCGATGGACCCAGGGCCCAGGTCACCTGCCACACATCGCATTGCCTCACACTCCGGTTCATTCCATGCGCCGCTCCATTCGTCGCGCACGTTGCCCCCTTTACCCCCTCTGCACATCCCTCCTACGTACACGCCGCAGCCCGCTTCCCAATGGGCCTCCGCTGCTTTCTCTGCCTCGCCGCATGCTGCTTCCGGGCCGTCCCCCGTTGCGCCCCTTCCTATTCGGCCGCTGCACTCCGCGCAAAGCGGAGCCTCACCCGGAGCCTGGCCTTATACGTCGCCGATAGCACCAGCGCCTGCAAGCTCCGCGTTGCGCGAGGCCAGCCCGGTTCCGCATGCCAGAAGCCCTAGCCCGCGTCCTCCTCCCCGACGCGCCCGCTTCGATCCTGTGCGCGCAGCACAGGACGAAAACGCCAGCGGCGGTAGTGGCAGTGGAAGCGGTAGCGGCACGCCCACGCAGCGCACGCCGCCCACGGGTGGCTCCCATCTATGAACGAGAGATCCTTACGTCCCGTAATTCGACGCCGAGCACGTCGAACACCACTATCCTTCACGTCTTTTTACGAAAAACGTCTCCCGACGACCGACTCAGTGCAAATAACTACGCCTACGCGCTCCTGATGCTTGTGACTTCTTACACCCTTTTCTAATCTCCCGCATTCGTTCGCATCCGCATTCTCTCTCTGTTCGCACCCTACGCTCTCTCTGCTAATAGTCCCTGCATCTGTCGCCCTTTCCCGTCCTTACGTCTCCGTCATCGATATCGAATTTCTATTTGCTTCCAATAATCCTAATCTGTGTTTACTGTACACCCGCTATTCACCCCCTACTACTACAACCCCCCTACATTACTGCATGGAGACCATTCACATGGTCATCTCGGCCACCGCTGATAATTGCTCTCTTTACCGTCATTGTATCGTTGCCACGCCGGATCTTCCATTTTATCAGTAACGATGCACGACGCCTCCATGTACTTAATGTGCGGACCTCCGCGCTGCCGTAACATAGCTTAAACACGCCTTCATTATTATCGCAATGACCGCAGCCCCTCGGCGCTCGACAAATACACGTTTGGTATGCAGACCTCCAAAGAAGGTGGGCAAATATTGCAATGGGAACGAGGATGCTTTCATAGTCCACGCAATGCACAACGACATGCATTGTCCGTTCCTCCATTCCCGACATAGTAGATACGAAATTACGTCTCCCTCCTCCGCAACCTTTCCCTCAACATTTCCTCGCGGTCGGGATGCTCGCCTCCCGCCTCGAACCCCAGGCTCACGCAGTAGCATCCGTACTTTCCTTCCCGTCGCGATCACGTGCGCCGTACCTCGGCGTCAAAGAGCCAGACGACGCGTCCTGCGCGCCAACGCTGCGTCGCGCTGCAGCAATGCGCACACGCACGCGTGCCTGGGCGCGGAGCCTTGCCTCGACCCGCTCCGACTCAGAAGAAGCTGCCTGTGTCGATGGGGACGASGGGACGCCGGCGATGGTGCGGCCCTCGTGCCCGAGGCAGCCACTGCATCCCCGCTGATGACCCCAACGCTATCGCCTGTGCCAGTCAGGCGCCGCTCCGTCTCCAGCTTGCTGAGAAGCCGTGCACGGAATTCGCGCGGTGCTGCAGGGGCGGGGGCTAATGAGGGCGACGTCGAAGGCGCAGCAACGTAAGTTAAGGTTGAGTCGTGCGCGGGGATAGAACCTGGGAAAGAATGTCAGCATTCGGATACATTAGAACGTAGGACGACTGCGCTGTTGGGTGGTAATGCACAGTCAGGCGAGGGTATGTAGTCTTCGTGACTCACTAGAGTGCGCCTCCGCCTGTGCTGCTTTCCGTTCTGCTAGGCGTGCCCGGGTGCGCGCCATAATCTCTGGCGCTGACATGCGCCGTAATCCGTCAGGCGAACTGTCACCGCTCGCTGCCTGGGTCTGAGCGCCATCGCCATCGTCTTCGGCCGTCGGCGTGGCAACGTCGAGCGTCATCGATATTCGAGAAAGAAGAGACGCCTTTCCCGAGGTCGTCGTCTGATCTGCGGGGAACGAAGACTGCCTCTCTGCCGGCAATGTTGACATACGTTCCTCGACATCGGTAGGGTTATCATTATGCTTCGGACCGATGTCGCGGGATCGCTGGATTCCATTCGAGACAGCACTCGACGTCGATGAAGTGCGGAGATGAGCATGTATTGAGTCCAGCAGGTTGCGAGTCCGAGGTTTTCGGCGAGGACCTGCACCCTCGTCTTTGATTTCAATTCCAGAGCTGTCAGGAAGCAAGACAGAGTTACGGCCAGCGTTGCCAGGCTCGAGGGTGTCGAGATCCACATGACTTTGGGGCAGAGTGGATTTGTCCTGCATCGTGAATGTCTTCTTGCGTTCGGCGTGGAGACGCGAGGGTCCAGCTGCCGGCATTGCTGGGTCTGGCTCAACAGCCTGCTGGTATTCTCTGCTACTACGCCCCTGGTAGCGCAAATCGACGACCTCAGCTGCGCGGAGCTCGGCTACAGGGGTTGCATCTCTCTCGGGACTTAGAGACCGTCGAGGGCGCTTCCCTTTGTCACGGCGACGGGGTCGCAGTGGGATGGGGCTATGAGACGTACGACCCCTTTCGGAACGTGGTTCTTCATAGACATGACGCTGCAGTTCCTGCTCGAGAGACGATGCGTGTCTTATGATTTCCCGGTCGTCTGTGGCATTCCGCCTCCCGGAAGACCGCGAGCGGTGCCGATGTGGGCGAGAGACCTTGGTTGGCGATCGAGACTTTCTCCTAGGGCTTGACCGCCGATATGACGAGCGAGATGAATGGCGGTCAGATGATACTGACAAAGAAGGAGAGCGGGAACGTGAGGGAGTCCGTGGCCGCTGAGTTGCCTCAGGCTCCCATCTACTGCTCCGCTCGTAGATGGGCGGCGGGGGAATGTGAGAGGGGACGTCGTACTACATATATAACGTCAGTTGCGGGGCGATTAATGATAGCCGAGGTTATAGTCAAGGTTACCTGTACGACGGTATCATAGACTGCTAGATCTCTATACGGTGACCGTAGATACGAATAGATCTCTGTGTTGCGACATCAGTTCATTGCCTCTCGGAGTACCCGCACGGGATAGAAAGTAGTAATCAATTCATACCGTGTGCAAAATGCTCTGCATTGGTATGGCGGCCACCGGGCGTGTAAGGCGCGTCCATGTCAAGGAATTCCGCTAAGAGCTTCACAGCTGACTCGGATCGAATATCGATAGACTTCATGAGAGACAGCACAAAAGTGGTGAGAAACTGCGGGCCGCCATCTGTCAGCATGCATTGAAGGGATCAAAAGCAAGTTCGAGATAAACTCACCTCGACGTCCAAATTCGGCCAGACCCTCAGCTCTCTACGCAGAAACATTGTCGCGCGTGTGATGAGGTCGGGTGAAGCAGAGAACTGAGCTGGGGAAGGATAAGGTCGGTAGCGGGTATACGAATTCGACGCGACGTGCTGCATAGTAATTTTAAGATGCGGCCCGCCGATCACAGGGCAGGTTTACTCACCTTCGCATACAGATCGTGCTCATACAGCCATCTCCGCCGACTGATCGCTCTATCAAGAGCATCTGCTTGCTCTCTTTGCTCTCTCTCCCCTCGACCCCACCTGCGTTCCCTTCGGGATGGACGTCTGTGGGCAGGTGCCTGTGATGCATGTCCAGAGGCAGCCTGAAGCGGTGGTGGAGACGTACGGAGAGGGGTCAAGTAATGCTTCTGGTAGTCATACTTGGAACGAATGTGGTGTATGAGATACCCACCGATACTCTGCGAGCACAGCGGGCATCGTCGAGATTGCTCTATCGTTCAAAGTTTATCTGCGTTATAACTCGAGGAAAGAGAATCAGGGAAGAGGAGGCTTACCTGCCCAGAGCGCGAGACATTCAAAACAAAACTCATGCGAGCAGGTCGGGATCACTGTGCGGTCGACGATTGGTTGCAAGCATATTGTACAGTGGTCCCCTTCCAATTCGGGGTCTTCAACAACTGGTTTTTCTATCTCTGCAATATCGGGACTTGACTCTAATTTGATGCGTTTGGAAGGAGGCGAAGGGGGCAGGACCATGTCGACGTAGTTGAGAAAGAGTGACTGAGTAAGGCGCCTGAGCAACGGGCGCTTCTTCTGCCCACTTCGGCGCTTACTGTGGCTTACAATCATTATTGTCTTCCTTCCAACCTTGAACAGGCCTCCAAACCCTTGAACTTGTTCCCCTTGCGCCATCCTTCTATTGGTTAACCCGCTCTGCAAGATATATCGTCAAATACTCAGGAGAGGGGGTATAACTGATTTCGATTAGGTAGGAATTTAACGAGCCTCGTTCAAGTGACCTTTGCTTCGGATACATCTTTCTATGCAGCAGATCCTCCCACATAGACACGTCCTGTTTTCTACCAAAGCACCGTCCCACTCCGTTTCATGCCAGAAAGCCCAGAAAAAATCTAAACTGTACGTTTAGATATGACGCGGCACGAAGAGATTATCTCGTCGACGGCCCATATTTTGCATCTTATAAGGCAGGAAGGATTGATATATATATGCATTGACTTACCATATGCATACGTGGTGGAGAAGATATATCTTTTGTGATATCATTGTGGAAAATAATCGGGTGAGCCGACTCCAATATTGATTTAGATGTCGCTCACTCTCAGGCTCTCAGTACTTCCTAAAAACATCGATTACACCATCGCTACGCTGTGTACGCTTCAGAGCATGGCAGATAGCCTTGGAGAAACACGATGTACGCATTTTCCGAACAAAATTCATCTCTTCGTCGATTGGTCTCCTCTACGATGGCAAGCTTGCTCATGAGGCGATCTCTCACACCAGAGGCCCGCCTTTACCCCGGCAAGCTCGGCCATTTCCAAGGCCGTCTATGCAAGCGTTGATAGAATTTCTCAGACGTGCGCTGATCCATGCGATGGTTGAGGTACACGACACTAGAGTGGTATCCGGCAGTATTTCTGGATGCGCCGTACGATCTAGCAGAAAGGGTTCCTGAAATTGGCCCTACGAAGATGCTGTGAGTGAGGCATTTCGTGCCACATACGAGCTTTGAGGAGTCTTCTACCATGAAGCTCATGCTCGAGGGCGTGGATACATGTACATCAAGTCACGACACTCGCATATTGAAGAAAGAGATTCTCCCGAATTTCCTTATCAAAGTCTTTGTTAGTTGTGAACAGCTTGTCGTAACCTCCGAGTCTCACGTCGGATGGACGTTGTGAGTCGCTTTCTAACAGCTATAAACAAACTTTCCTTACTCTATGTTTAGGCAAGTGAATGCTAGTACGTGTTATTGTCATGATGTAGGGTAGATGCTTTACAAAGTATATGATCGCACAAGGAGGCCTATATGGATGTTACGTTCAGAACGTTCATTGCTTGTCCTTCGATCTCGTCTTATAGTTGTACTCCGAGCCGCGGCGGTTCGGATTCGACTGCGTTGAACAGTCAATCGCTATAGATTATGCCAATGGTCAGGATTTCGGTACCACTTGATACGCCAAGAGGACGCGTACTATGAATTCCGCTTTTGACGTTCTTCTTGATACTTTCAGGCCACCAAGACCTATCGGGCGCTGGTAGTGTTAGATCAGGAAGTCGCATAGTACGTGTTGCAAACTGAAGCCAGCAGATAGTCAAAAATAGGGTATTCTGATTCGAGCGATATTCCTCCGATATGTAGAGAGTCTTGCCCTTCCTTGCGTAGAAATACGTGACATCCAGGGAAGACAAGATGCCAAAAGCTGTCTTCCATTTCACTAGTTGGGTCCAAATCTGCAACAATTTCGTCACTTGTTCAGCGAAGATCGAGTTATTCATTACATCAGCATACACACCTGTGTCAAGATTGCTGACTTCTCTAAGAGACCTTTTACAGACGACGGCGTGGGCCAGTTAAATTTGAGCGAACCATTAGGATGATCGGGAATTGGGACCGTAACGCTCGATAAAGGAGATGGTGTTCCAGAGAGCACAGCGTTTGTCTTGACCTCCGCACACATGCCAATGTCTTCGTCCGGATGCTTGCCGCTGTTCACCACAATACCGTCCGGTTTACAGTGCAAAATGCCATGAGAAGACGAAAAGAACGGGTATAGCGGATCCTCTTTCTCGGGAAAGTCGTTCAACAGGATAGCATGTGTGACTGCCATCCCAGGTCTGATGAGCACATTGAAAACCCAATCCTCTGTGTCGACTTCGGAATAGATCCTTTTCGGATTATCGAGGGCGGTAAACCAGGGAAGGATGCGTGTCGCAAATTCTCTATGGTGTTTCTTCGACCAGTCGAATGAGATGCTACGCAAGCGCTCTGCGACGGGAACCTGGATTACATCCAGAAGATCGGGGCGAAACATGACGTCTTCCAGGCGGTCCTTGGCTTCCATCGAAAAATCGGCTTGACCAGGCTGTCTCGTGTCTGTTGACGGATCTCCGCGGTATGTTTCAGGTCCTGCTGGTAAGGCCATGCAGACCAACTCATAGAGGTTCTTTATCTGGCTTTCGTCCAGTCTACCGAAGGGAAGGAGTGCTCTGCGACTAGGATGTAGCAGAGGATCTCCCAGAATAGCAGTTTCATCTTGATCTAAGTGCGCGTTTTGTTCAGATGCTTTGCCATAGTCTGCTTGGGTCGTGTTGCTAGTATTGAAGGCCTCCTGTAGTGCGTCCTCCAAGGCATGGCCGAGGGCCTCCGTGTCATACACATCCCCATCTCTGTCGTGAGAAGGAACTAATAGTACGGGCCAATAGTTAGGAGGCGGGGTTCCATGCAAGAGAATCGAAGTGCCTGCTCCAGGAGAGGCCATGACGATGCCTTCAACAGAAGGGTTGCTACTAGTAGAGGGATGCATGAGCGAAAAGGCGGGAGAGAGGAACTCGTACCGAGTTGCGGTTGTATCTCCTATATGCTAAGTAGAAAATAACAAAGCGAGCAGGCTAAAGTGGCCCACATTGACTTGGAGTTCAAGCCAGTGCTTTGACACAATAGCAGCTGGCAAGCTGGTAGATCATAACTGTTGAATAGCTAGATTGATAGTGATACGCGGATCCAAGAGCGCTGAGCATTTGTTCAAATTTCAACATGTGGACGCTTTGATGGACTCAGTGCCACCGGAGCTGGGAGGACAAAGAGTCAAGTGCTCACACTATGCTGTTGATGCAGCGCAAAACTACAGGGAGTTAATGACTTCGAAAATTCCCGAGCGAGAGAAGAATACAGACTCGGAGAGATTAGTTGCCAGTGCTGCTGTGGAATGGATCTGTCGAAAGAGTTGCCGCCGGCCCATTGAATCAGTGGCAGTGTCTATGGAAGGCGCTCGGTGCTTACTCGTAGTGATGACGTAAAGAACAATGGATGCATCAAGTCGGCGCTTACAGCGGCTTCCGCATTGTATAAGTTCAACCTCAGTCTGCATGTGAGCAACTTTGGTTCTCTGACCTCTCTGCATCATCCAACATGTCGCTCACCCTCTCGCTCCCCACAAATTTCGACCTCACCAGTTTCGAGCACTTCACGCTTCAAAGCACTTCAGCGGCTTATGATACCCCGAGACTGATCTTGCGCGAGGCCGTCCTCATTCATGACCGATCCGACGTACGAGTCTTCCGGGGGAAGTTGGCATGGCCGTCGACTGGGTCGACACGCGACGTGGTGTGTAAGCTTGCGTTCGGGCAACATTCCATGAACGGCATCGCCACCGAGGCCCGGCTTTACTCTGGAAAACTCAGGCATCTTCAGGGTGTCTACGTGCCACAGTACCACGGTCACTTCGTTGGGCAGACTGGCGAGGGACTTACGTCCTGTATCATTCTCGACTATTGTGGGAAGAGGCTCGATCTTTTGTTTCTGGCCCAAACGATGGAGTTTAGGTGCGCCACCTCGGCCTGTGGATATCTGACGAGTCACTGACGATCTTGACGATCTCAATTCACCAGGCGAGCACTCATCTGTGCAATGATCGCTATCCATGACGCGGGTGTCAGGCATTTCGATATTCGAAACTGAAACGTGTTGAACAACAACGGTCTGCCCATGGTAATCGACTTTGGGGAGGCCGAGGATCACGAATGCGAGCGTGAGATGGATATCATAGAAAACGTCGCTGCTCCGATGGACTCGGAGTTCGGTTGCGACGAGTTGTACCAGCTGTGCATTGACCTCAGGATCTGGAAGCCTGGTGAGCAGAAGTTTTTCTTGGATTGCGACAGTAATATGATCTCGTCCAACTTTAGCGATGTTTAAATATATCAGGAGCTCTCGCCCGGCCTACTTTCTCTACTGACCATACAAACTGGCAGAAACGGCTCCCGAAGGCTGGTCGTATGAAGATGCAGTCGAGGAGGCTTACCGCGCAATCGGCAGTCACATAGAAGAATGCTATCCCGAGGATTACAATGAATGGTGCAAAATCATGGCCAGTAAGCAGATGCCTCATGGTTATGCTAGAAATCCATTGATTTTGGCTTGCAGATAGATGACGACCCGTGAGGTCACGCTCGCGCGGTTCCGATGAAATTTCTTCTGGGGATGCTTCGCCTGCTACCGACAAGTCGCTTTCTCCGAATAACTCTTCTGCTGCGGATGCCACAACATTCACAGACAAGCTGTGATGCACGTCAATCGATTGTTGTTTCCAATTTCTTTGGGTATAAGGAAACTGTTGTAGGTACATATACTGTTATAATCTATCATAGAGCACAGTGATGCTCGTATTTTGCGTTCGGAGGCATGGGACGGTTAGTAGACCCAGTGGTCGCAGCCATAGATGATAACGCTGTTGGCCACAAAGCCAGTGAGGGTTATGGACGGATCAAGTCACCCGATGCGATTTGAAAACAGAACAATAACAATGAAGGTCACGATTAGTTGTGGTGCAGATCGTTCACCCGCTACCATTGTATAAATTTAACTTGCATGTAAGTCATCTTTCTATCTCTCCCTCTCAAGCTCTAACATGTCACTTACCTTCTCGCTTCCAACAGGTTTCGATTGCACTAGCTACGAGCATTTCACGTTTCATGGATCTGATCTCAACGCCCTCCGGACGCCGAAGCTGATACTACGCCA
>SEOQ01000503.1:0-20514 GCA_004679275.1 Dentipellis fragilis
CGGATGCAACTGCAATAGGGAACTGGGGCCCACGGATGGGGCCGCAGCAGTTCTCGATGGCTCGCGGGGAGCGCGACAAGGCACAGGCTCACGGAGAGCGTAAAGGCTCACGGAGAGCAAAGGGCTCACGGAGAGCAAAGGGCTCACGGAGAGCGCACGGCTCACGGAGAGCGAAAGGCTCACGGAGAGCAAGGTCGCATGCGTGTCTTGTACGAGGCATCGCACGACGATTAGCCTTGATAAAACAAACGTTTAATCGCAAATAAACTATGTTATCTACCCAAAATTCGTTAGGAGGAACGCCAGCCATGCAATCAGAACCTTTTTGAATGCGCGAGAATGCCGTGTACTGTTGTCCATGAGCAAAAACGGGATGTGTCGCGTTCGATATGAGGAAGAACTATCAACTCTGCCCCAGCCATCCCGGAATCGAGTGATCCTCGGACAACTTTAACTACGACCACATGCTGACCAAGTTCATCAATTACCACTTTTGTGTTCTTCGTCAGGTTGCGTTCGATTGAGAAGTTGCGCGTAAGGACACAGATTGCGTTATTCTTCAACCGTCGGTCGTGATCGTGAAGTCCGGGAAGCCGCATACTGTTGAATTGCCGGAAGGCAATCTAAAATGGTTGAATTGTATTCGGCGACCTGGACTTTCAAGGGACATAGAATGGCGTGAGTCACCGCGTTTCCGGATCAGAAAGGACATGACATGGTTGAATTCTGGTGGAAGAGGGGGGAGAGGTTGAGCAAGATATTTCCCATGGTCGCAGTAGAAAGTCGTCGAGTCGCCGACAAACGGCGACGCATTGCAAAATTGACAATGGTCCCCGCAGACAGCAACCTGAATGGGCTTCCAAGAGCGAAATTCGGGCGGTTCAAAGAAATTTAAAAAGCAACAGGTCAGCGGCGTCGCAACGAAACGCACCATGCGACGTCGATGACTATTGTCCTCCGATCCGACATCCGCATTATGCGCACCGTCACCGGGATGGGATGCTTCGTGACTATCAGTATGTGCGTGGCGTCGTGTCTGTCTCCTTCGATCAAGATCGCGTTGTCGTTTCGGAGACGCGGCGACCGCCCTCGCATTGTCCTTGCTCTCAAGCAAGCTGCTGAGGGTCACTGTCTGGGAATGAGAGAGGGCGGTGTCGCAGATGCGTGATATAAGGGTGTCCTTATGGAGCTGTCGTCGGCTGAAGTGAATGCAGTCGAGAAAACAGGCGAAAGGATGTCGGACATACATGGTCTGCAGAACAGGGGCAGATCAGGTGAGACATGGATTGAAAAGTTGCATCGGAGCCGCAGCACGACGCGTAGACAGCTCTAAAACGTCACGAGTAGCGAGAGAACGCCGGAGACGGCGGTGTAGTTCATGGTCTGCAACGACTTGCGTAGTCGGTACATGATGTTCATACAATGTCATTTGGACGCTGTAGACGACGAAGGGATACGGGATGGTACGGAAAAGGAGAGGCAAGCGATCGAGGACGATGCGGAGACGCGGATGGTGACGACAGAAAACCCGATTAGGTAGGTGGTCCAAAGGGCGCGCCGTCCTGTAGCTATTAGATAGTAGTGAAGTGATATGTGCCCAGCCATGTCAGGATGGTGCTGCCTAAGCAGCTGGTGCCACGACATTTACTCCGAGTCAGTCACTCAAGAATTGAACCTACTTCTATGCAGTCCAGTTGTCCAAAAAGATATTATTACTAGACATATAGGCTGCCGACATCGCACAGTACTGTTATGATCTACCCAAGCAAAGTCCAGAGAAAAAGAGAAAGATCAGTATGGAAAGTTCGGGCGGCTTCACCTGCCGCAACTTCCTGCATCCCCAGATCTCCGTGCACATTTAAGAGTGGCTGACACTGTACACGAAATAGGGATAGACAGAACAAGTGAGAAATGACCCGTCGAAAGCGAGGAAAAGAATAGACGTACCCGACCTCCCAGGTGCTATCAGCAGCCTCGCACGTCGCGAGCGTGCTGAAGGGCGAGTTGGGCGGGAAGCACTGGGTCGCGGCGAGCGAGCCCGTGTTGGCGAGGTCCTGCCAGCAGTACTCCAGCGGCACGGTGCCGAGGTTCTCGAAGAAGAAGCGGCAGGTGCCGAAGGTGAGCTGGGTGATGTGGAGGGGGTCGACGGTGAATGTCGGGGCTGTAGGTGAGATAATTTCTAGTGAGAAGAGAGGGAGACGGGACAGGGAAAGGACGCACCAGAGTTGCCTTGGAAGATCGCGATGGAGTCTTTGATGACCTGACAGTCCTCGGTGGTGGGCGGCAGCTGGCCGACCTCGCTGCACGTCGTGTTGCCTGCGCGCGGGTTGTGTTAGCATATATGCGCGCTACATAGAGTGCCCGGAAGAGGACGCACAAGGGATGCCGCAGACGTCCTTCGGAGTGGGGCTCGGGCTCGGACTGAGCGTGAGCGTCGACGTCGCAGTGACGGTATCCGTGTCCGTAACAGTGTCAGTGACCGAGTCCGTAACGGTATCCGTGATGGTGCTTGTCTGGGTGTCCGTCTCCGTGACGGTGTCAGTGACGGTGCCGGTCGAGGTGATCGTCAGCGTCTGCGTCGTGCCGGACGCGGTGACGGTGGTCGTCTTGCAGTCCGTGGTCGTCCTGGTCTTGGTCTTGGTATCAGTCTTGGTCTTCGTGACCGTGACGGTGGTCGGCTTGGGCTTGGGCTTGGGCTTGGGGTGCGGGATAGGGCAGAAGAGCCCAAAGATGGGGCAGAGGATGCCTCCGAGCCCGGCGGACTGGAGCTGCGCGGTGCATGCGAGCGTGGTGAGCGTGACGGTGTTGGCGCCGACCTGCACGCTCGAGTTGGCGACCTGGATCGGGTTCGTGCAGGCGGTGAACTGCGTCGCGGTGTCGCGTGCTGCGAGTAGGTGAGTGAGTGGGCAGGTAGGTGCGAGTGGAGATCGGCTCACGTGCGAGGGGGTTTGCGAGACCGGAAGTTGCGAGGGAGGCGAGCATGAGCAGATGGTGCACGGCGAGCATGGTGGCTGCAGACTGGCGTGTATGCAGAGCGGAGCGGTGTGTTGGATTTGGATCGCGGCCTGAGGTGGTGGAACGCGGTGCTGCGCGTTATATACGCACGCGCGCATCCGCGTCCGCGACTGCGTCTGCATCTGCCACGGTGGAGAGAGAGCGGGGTTCCTGGTGGTGACGGGCGAGACGCGTCCTCGACGCGACGCGACACGGCGGCCGCTGAGACGTGGAATGTTCAATTTATATAGAAGGCTCGACGGCGGGATTTGGCAAGTGCGGCGCTGAACACGTTGGGCGCCTCTACGGGTGCCGACAAGATGAACGTGGCGGCACATTAGGCCGCTTGGGGCAGGACCACCGTCCGAAGCAGCACAGGGCGCGTCGGCGCACGGATCCGCGGACACGTCCTTCGGAACGCGCTGCCATCTGTGGACGTGCAGTTAATGGCGTCGGCGATTACACGCGCGGGCGCAAGGGCTCTTCAATCTCTCACGTGGCCGCGCAGGTAGAGGGGACGGCAGTAGGCGCGTGTGTGGTAATTATTGATTGCGTTGCCTCGTGTCAGATGCGTGCAGAAACGGTCATAGTCGCCAGATGGGGGTGAGGATCCGGTCATGGCCGTCTCAGCCTACATAGCAATCGTGAGCAACGAGGCAGGACGACCGGGAGATTGCACTCGCCAGATGCGATTTACCCCGCAGAATGCGACCGCGAGCGTGCCCAAGGCAAATTTATGTGGGCGGCTGCGCGCGAGACTGCATCTCAGATTGCCGGGCGAGAGCTCACTCGACGACTCACGGGGCTGCGCGAGTAGAGGGGTTGACGACAGGCGCGCGGGTACTAATTGTTGATTCGCTGCTATGCCCAGTGTCAAACACGTGCAGACACGGTCATAGTCGCGAGACGAGGAAGAGGATCCGTTCGTGGCCGTTATTCGGACGCGTCAGGAGCACACGGAGCAAGTGTGAGCAGCGAGGAGGCAGGACGACCAGGCGGGGCTGCTCTTGCCAGGTGCGGGGCTACCCCACAACATGCAGCCGCGATCGCATCCGGCAGCGTGTTTGCCAACGCCATATACGATCGAGACGTATCACCATAGGAATCGAGTGCGGGTAGAAATGAGGCAGAACTAGAGGAAGAGGAGAGGGAAGAGCCTGAGGTCACGCTTCCGATGCTGCTGCTGACTAAGCTCGTGCTTGTTGAATTCGCCACAACTTGAACTCAGGCTCATCCTCGACTCGGACGCCACCTTCTCCGTGCCACAGACCCTGCTCCTGTTCCTCATATAATCCTCACCAGGCAGGTCTTCATTATCTTCATTTCTCTCCCAGGTACTCATATGCCCACCAGGATGGATTTCACCTTTGGCGGCAAATATCGCCTCGAGGAGGAGCTCGCCATCGGCGGCTGCGGTGCGTTCTTCTCCGTCGCTCTCTTTCCGTGTTGCTGACGCGCAGAATCATCCAGGGACTGTATTCTACGGCGTCCACACCGTCGCGGGCAAGGAAGTCGCGATCAAGGTCGAGCCCGCCGTGGCGAAACACAGTCCGCTCAAGCACGAATCCAAGATCTACAAATCCCTCATGGGTGGCCCCGGCGTTCCTTGGATCATCTGGTCCGGGCGGCAGGGCGACTACAACGTGATGGTCATCGACCTCCTCGGGCCGTCGCTCGAGGACCTGTTCAAGATGTGCAATCGCCACTTTTCGCTCAAGACGGTGCTGCTGCTCGCGGACCAGCTCATCTCGCGGCTCGAGTTCATCCACTCGCACGACCTCGTCCACCGCGATATCAAGCCGGCGAACTTTGTGATGGGCACGCGCCGTGCGGCGCACCTGGTGAACGTCATCGACTTTGGGCTCGCGAAGAAGTTCCGCGACTCGCGCACGGGCGCGCACATCCCGTACCACCAGGACCCGCACCACGGCGTCGGCACGTCGCTCTTTGCGTCCATCAACACGCATCTCGGCATTGGTGGGCTTCATCCTTTCCCTCTTCCACCTCTCCCACTGACGCGCGCCACACAGAGGCCTCGCCCCGCGACGACCTCGAGTCGCTGTCGTACATGCTCATCTATTTCCTCCGCGGCACGCTCCCCTGGCGGAAACTCAAGTCCACCACCGTCGCAGGCACGTGGGACCTCATCCGGGACGCGAAGCTCGCCGCGCAGACACAGTCGACGCTCACTGCGGGCCTCCCGCGCGAATTTGGCGCGCTCCACGAGTACGCGCGCGCACTGGCATTTGGCGATACGCCCCGACTATGCCGGCGTCCGTGCGCTCCTGCGCGGGCTCGGCGCACGCGTCGGCGTGCGGTATCTCGACTTGGACGACAATTCATCTTCGACGGGGAGTTCGGCGAGCAGTGCGGTGCCGGAGGGCTGGGGCGGGTTTGATTGGATGGTCGGGCGGAAGAGCGAGAAAAAGGGAAGGGTGTGCGAGGCGTGTAAGAAGCGCGCCGAGGCGGGGTGGGCGTAGGGCGTGTGCGGGGGCGGGCGATTCGGAATGTGCGTCTCTGTGCCCTTCCCTCCTGCCTGCACCTTACGCTGACTCCAGCGCAGTAAGCGATAGGCGCTAGGCCACATACCATACTTTCAGCACGACGACGACCACAACGACGACGACGACGACGCGACATGCGACATGACAATGTTATGCCGCGCTCATGCTCACGCCCGGCCCAGGCCTCTTACGACCCCCACGCCTGTGTATCCCCCGCCGCTCCCACCGCCAGCCATGACCGCCGGCCGTGACGCAACTCTTCGGTAATTGTGCTTCTTCCATTCATTTCGGGTTCATGTATGCTGACATGTGACGACAGCCCGCACGCCCGCACGCACGCACGCACGCGTGCATGCATGGGCCGACCCGCAATCATTCCATTTGTTCATACGTACGTAGCCGTAGCGTGTCGCGCCCCCCCATGCCACATCATCTCTGTTCGTCCGTTCGTGCTGTCGCGCTGCTTGCTCGTTGTTTGTCTATTTTTGCACTTCTCAACTCTCAATGTCGCATTGAGTTGTTTCTTTCTCAATATCTATGTGTCGTATTTATGGCTATGTGACGGAGGAAGTCGGCGTCTATGTGGGCGCCATTATGTGTTTCATTTGTATCCATATTCGATTTGTTCTTTGTTTGATTTTTGATCCTCGGAGGATGGGGCACCTTTTTTCGAGTTCTCGTGATGCATCATGTGTGTCAGTGCCCATCCTTGCAGTTCTGGGACACGCTTTTACGTGTTTATGTGTTTAGGTGTTGTGGGTGGTATGATTTATGATCTACATATGTGCTATGCGATGTGGTCTATGCTATATATGCTCTAGCTTCTGGTTTCTGGTTTCTGGCTTCTGGGGGATTGTGTTGCCAAGCCAGTCTTGTTGGGAGGGTTGACGTTGCAGGGTAGATCGTGCAACCTGGCGCGCGCGTGGTGTAGTTCTCATGAAGCCTGACTTCGTTCGAACCAAAGGAACAAAAAGACGATCTCCACTGGCACGTGTAGACTGCCTCACCTCCCGGCGGTCTGTACGTAATTTTATAATGAAGTAATATTGAAGGTGGGACAGCTGGTTGCAGATACTACCCGATACCCCATGGGGTGATGGAGGCGGGATCGGGGTGGAGGTCATTTAGGATTCGGGAGGAGTGGAATTTGACTTGACTTGGACTTGGACTTGGAGGCGACCGTCGTAACACGCGGGACGGCGCGACTCGCGAGTGACTTGTTCACACCAAGCGTGCGGTTATGCTAATCCTGTCAATGTGAACCTAGCAGGCCATTTAACAGTGAGAACCAGAGTTGGCATTAAAACTTGACTGTAACTTAGACTTGCCAGTGAAGCCGACGAATGAGTCGACGCCGCGCCACGTCGTGCAACAGGACAACGTCAAGTACTACCAAATCCATCCTTGTGGCTGCTCTTGAGTCTTCGCTCGAATCGGCACGCACACACGTTCCCCTCAACCATCGACTTCGACTTCGTCATGCACCATTCATCCACGCGGGGCGCGGAAGTCAAGACCCTGGAGGTATTTATGACCCCCTCCCATCCAATGTTAGCGCCAAGGGCACATCGAGTCTCAGCGCAGAATGACATGTCCCGTGTCTCGTGCCCAACTAATTTACCCACCCATTCATCCCATTATTGCGCAGGTGCAGGAGACAGAGCCGCCGTACCCCCTGCATCATGCGCACGCGCACGCACACAATCACCGCAGGCACAGTCCTGATGTCCGCTTCGGTAGGCACGGCGCACTCCCGACGCCCGCCTCCTCGTACGTTTGGTCCTGGTCCTGGTCTTGGCGGATGATGAGCGGAATGGCAAGGAACGTGGGCCAGGTGAGTGAACGGGGCGTACGTATAAGTACCCCGAGCGCGTGCATGACAGTTGAAACTCTTCCATCCAACGAATAACTATCCAGCCAGCCAACATGCCCGCCGCGCACCATTGGCACCTCCTCACGTTCGTCGCACTCGCCGCCTGCGCGCTCGCGGGCCCGCTGCACAGTATGCCCATCCCCTCGATTTTAGGCGAACCGACTGACTGACTGCCTGAATAGCGCGCGACACCCCGGGCTCGAGCCCGTTCAGTGCGTGCGACGCCCCGCGTCAGGTGTCCACGTCCAGTGTCCAGGTCGGGAACAACACCGTCCAGCTTGTGCTCCTCGCGTGCCCAGGAAGTGGCGCGCTGCCGGTCGCGGACAACGACACCGGGACCGAGACCGAGACCAAAACCAAAACCAAGACCGAAGTCAAGACCAAGACCAAGACTAAAACCAAGACCAAGACCGAGGTAGAGACAAAGACAAAGACGAAGACCGAGGTAGAGACAAAGACCAAGACCAAGACCGAGGTGAAGACGAAGACGGTCACCGCGTCCGGCACGACGCAGACGCTCACGTATACCGATACGGAGACGCTCACAGAGACCGACACGGACGTCGTGACTGCGACCGAGACCGACACGGACACCATCACCGAGACCGACGTCGTCACCGAGACCGACACTGAGACCGACACCGTCACTGCGACGGCGACGGTGACGCTCAGCCCGAGCCCCAGTCCGACGCCCATCGACGTGTGCGGGCTCCCCTGTACGTGCCGTCTGCCGCTAGCCTCAACGATTTGGAGAGAGATGCTGACGAGAGATTATTGCAGGCAACACGACGTGCAGCGAGGTCGGCCAGCTGCCACCCGACCACCGACGACTGCGAGGTCATCAAGGACTCCATTGCGATCTTCCAGGGCAACGCCGCGCCGACGTTCAGTCTCGACCCGCTGCACATCCAGCAGCTCACCTTCGGGACGTGCCGTTTCTTCTTTGAGAACCTGGGCACTGTGCCGGTGGAGTATTGCTGGCAGGACCTCGTGCGTGGCTTTCTCTCCTTTTTGTCTTTCTTCGCGAACTGGGATTGACATGGGCACAGGCCAAGACGGGCTCGCTGGCAGCGACGGAGTGTTTCCCGCCCAACTCGCCGTTCAGCACACTTGCATTGTGCGAGGCTTCGGATAACACCTGGGAGGTCGGGTGCGTCGGAAATTCACCCTATTCTTGCGATTCGAGCTAATTGCTAGATGCGGATACAGCGTGAGCCATTCGTAAACGAAATACGAAAAAAGAAACGTTCCTGGCTGAAGTACATTCGCTATTTTCCGAGAGATTTTTTGGATTTTGTTTTTGGAATTGGTATTATCAGGGTCGTATCTTGCATTTTGAGTCCTAAAGCTGGTGTGAATATTGTGTGTTTTGGCCCAATCGCTATACGGCTGTAAACCCACGCATAGTCAAAGCAATTCTAAGAAGTGATAACTAGGACTTGAGCTCACCCGCAAGTTGCCCGATTGCAAATACCGCTGACAGACGGAATGTAGCGGAAGCGACACGCCTTGCCAAATCCATCCTTGTGGCTGCCCCGCGACGGCCCACGGTACCACAACGCTCCTTGTTCGCGCACCGCCAACGTTCCCCTCGTCCATCACACCGCCCCGTTGATTAGACCCTACACCAAGTTCCTCGTCCTCCGTCCGATATAACCGCCCTTATGCACAGACCGGCATATATTCCCACCGGCGGTCGCCGCTACGTGTGTCCAGTCGATTATATGAGCAACCATCGGCCCTCAGAGTGTCAGGCATCCTCCCAGGCTATGCCGTCTGATCTTCGCCTGCCCGCCATAAGCCCGCGGCATCGCGCGCGCAAACGCCGCCGCACGCGTGCGCGCGCCCGGACCCTTGCCCCGCATTAATCACGTCGCGGAGAGACGCAGACGTGCACGGTGAGGGCCAGGGGGAATCGAATTCCTTGGTATTCAGTGTCATGCATGGTGATTGACTTGACCGGTGTCGGTGTCTGCATAGACGTGAGCGTGCCGTGCGGTCTAGCGCCGCACGGTGGGCAGGGGCCAATGGGCGGACAGACGTGCGCCTTTTCCGCGTACATGAGTGTGGGCGTGAGTGGACTGGGCTCTCTGGAAGTCGCATATAGACGCTGCTTACAAGCTATTGAATTGACTTGGTAAGGGGAGAAGGGGATTCGGTGCATTCGATGTGCCTCGCTGCGCCCTTCGCCCTCGTCGTGCCGTGAAATTCCTTCGGAAGGGAAAGCCGGGCAGTTTGTCTTCCTACAGGGTCAAGTTTGAGTCTTCGAAAACGATGGCGGTCCAGGCCACATTGACTTGATGTTCTTTTCGGGCGAAGAATATGCCTCCACCTGCCGCTCTATATGCCTGCTCTTCCTTCACCATCTCCTAACAATCCCACACGATTGCCCCGCAAATGAATGCGGGGATCCGCGCCTGGGGAAGAACGCCTTTTTCCGCCCATAGCTCCTTGAACGTGCCCCTCCGCGCCCCGCCGGAGAATGGAAGAAAAGGAGCAAGGCGGGCCCTGCCCTGGTACCTCCCCAGTGATCCTATTGCGTCCCGGGGCGCACTCGGTCAGTTGGTCAAACCTGCTGCGCACGAATACTCTCAGCACCGTGCCTCCCTCTTTCCGACGACGCACGCACGCGCGGTGGATATGACAGGATGGCTGTGGAATGACATGATGTGCCCCGTCCGATGTCAGCGCAACAGGCCCTGTTCCCCTTGTCCCAGTGCGAAATGGGAGTCGAGATCTTTGGCTTTGGTCCTTGTTCTTCTCGAGGAAGCCAGGCGCAGGCTAGCGGGGCTCCCGGCGCTGCTAGCGCGGGTTGGGGGGAGTATAAACATGTGCGCGTGCGAGGCCAGTCCAGTAAGGAATCACTCCCTTACTGCATTTGCACTCCGCACCGCCGCACCCCCACAGTATCCGCCATGGTCGCTCTCCTCCGTCTCGCGTCGTTCGTCGCACTTGTCGCCGCCGCTAACGCAGCACGTATCCATGACCGCGATGCACGCGCGCCCGCTGCGTGTGCGAACCCTTCGACTGTGTCATCCGATACCGTCACCGTCGACGGAAAGGATGTCGTGCGCGAGACCATCGCGTGCAGCACTGTGACTCCTGCCATCGTGTCTGGTAAACCTCTGGATCCCGATGTCTGCGGCGGAGCCTGTATGTGCACTGTCCCATTGGCCGGCCACGTAGCCCTCTTGACACCCATACCCGTTTGACACAGGCACGACGACCTGCGGCAGACTCGGCGACCTTCCGCCCTCCACCGATGACTGTCAGACCATCAAGAATGCCATCGCCATCTTCGCTGGTAGCGCCCGTACGTGTCCGGTGCTGCATCTGCGCGAGCGCTGCTGATAATTGCTTGCAAAGCGGCGAACTTCACTGTGCAGCCTGACCATGTCGAGCAGCTCACGTTTGGCACCTGCCGCTTCTTCTTTGAGAATCTTACCGGCGATGAGGTGCTCACCTATTGCTGGCAGGACCTGGTAAGTGGCCGCACGCTGCTCCCGGGTCCCCCCTGACATCGCCTTCCTTTTTCTGCAGGCCAACAGCGGATCTGCGGCCGCATCCGACTGCTTCCCGCCCGTCCAGCCGGTGCAAACTCTTGCGACTTGCACGTCCCTTGACGGTACCTGGGCTCTCGGGTGAGTCTTCTCGACATCTACGAATTTATTCGGGAGCTTACGTGCATATTTTGCGTCCAGCGTCAGCCACTCGTAAGTGAGTGATATGTCATTTTGGGACGGATCTGCTGAACAAGACTGGTCAAGTAACGTCACGTCGTCTTAATGCACGACGATGAAAACAAGCTTAGTCTAGCGGTTTCAAAGGGCGTTGATGATGTGGCAGGGACTATGTCTCGTTGATCGATTGCAGGCCAATATATGGTGAATCTGAATGCAAATTGTATGCGAATATTTGGGTGAAATTTTGAACAATTGCACGCGATCGTCTCAAAAATTTACAGGGTTATTCGACCCTTAGAAGCACTGTAAAGTTGAGACATAGATCAGTAAAGTGCCTACAGTACTGTATACGACTTTGTATGCGCAAATCACGTACTTGGAATTGCGAGCAAAACAGGCGACAGAAAGACAAAGTAAGTAAGACCGATAACAGAATAGTACATCATACAATTATATAGGCTTGATCTTGAAGTGCAGCGAAATCAAAGAGAAGATGAGGCACTGTAGATACAACGTCAATGTCTGGTACATCTAGGTATGCACCACTGGCTCACCTTCAGATCCTGAACAAGATAATAGAACACCCGGAGACCTTCAGGATCTTCACTATCCTGGATGTCGACCAAGGATCCAATTTTTGCAGTCTAGATCCGGTGTGAATGCATGTCAAACACAGCATAGATCGTGCTAGAGGGTGCGCACCTCAAAAGCGATGTGGTCATTGCCGACGCGAATTTCGAGCTCCTGTTTTCCGACAATGTTCTTCTTTGGCCAGTTCGTGTCGTCCTCCCTGTTATGTGGTGTAAGTACGAATCTTCCTATGCGACTAGGACGGCTGGACGCACTTCGTGATTTCGCTCTGCTCCACTATGCGCTTCAACTCTTTCACCACCAGCGGTCCGACCCACACTGTTGTTGGAAACATGCATTGCAAGAGACATTAGGGGGAAAGGGGCAAATGTGTGAGCGGAGTAAAAGCGGGAATGCAGCTGAACACGCACTCTCTTTCCGAATCAGCGAGTCATTGCGGTAGTTGGAGTTGTTCGCATATCGCAGACGTCCATGAGAGTACTCGAATTCGAGAAACTCATGTCCGTGCTTGCCAGAGTGGCCGGTGCTATACAGAGAGTATCAAGAACATTCAGCACGCGGTTGAAGATTTAGGAGTCAAACACGCGTACTAGTATCTGCAGGGCCGGTCAGTCATTTTACATATATACAAGCAAAATATCACGTACCGGAGATAGAAAGGGTCTTTTTCGTAAGAGGACATGATGCTGATAGTCGCCGACGATGTGCACGACAGAGGAGGGAGGATGCAGGACTTGGGCAGCACCGACACGGCGACAGGCGACGGTGCGCGGACCGTTGATTACGTCATGTTTTCTCAGGCTTTTGTAGACGCTAGTAGACGCTAGGAGCGTCTATAGCGCTACTTTTACGCGTCACCGACTTTCATTGACAATATTCCATCGACAAACTCGAAATCTTCCATGCAAATCCACTCAATTAAGAGTTTCAAAAGTTATTTCATTCGCAGAATATGATTAAATGAAAAATATGCAAGTTTCACACAGAGTCGGTCGACGCAAGCTACTTTTTAAATGCACTGCGTCACCAGCAATCCCAGTTTCTCTTCTGTTCAAATTATGTCCCTTTACTTCACTTACGACCTGATACCGCACAGGAAAATGCATCTGCATTAACATCATCTCTATCTTCGACTGTCAGCTTTGAACTGACCACTGGACCCAGGTTGCTCTTATTGGTGTTCACGACGCTCGTGCAGATATCATCGATCAAAATGCGTCGTCGCAGGTCGTTTTCATCTATCTCAAATGGCTCATACCTCCCTTCGTGAGTATAGCATCGTGATTGCCATTCTCATCAGGGGCATGGAGAGACACCGAGTGCTTCGCACTTAGTAGCGTCATGGCTATATCTCCGGTTGCGACCGTACCTCACGTTCCCCCGGCCATACTCGGCGTGACTGGTGGTCGATGGCTTCAATCGCCAGCCTTCGCTCCTGTACGTGCCCAAAGTAAGTACAGACCACTCCCGCGCCTTTTTGACCATGACCTTCTGTGACTCAAAGCTTGCAGTGGACTTCGGTGTTTAGCCGAGAATGGACCAACGATGCCGTCAACACAATGTAGTCAACGTTCTCCCAAGATTACAGTCGCTTCTCAGCTATCTACATGAAGAAGGCGATACCTCTACTCTATTCTCATCGGTTCCCATCGATTCCCATAGAAGCCTCGCTTCTGCAACCGTCCTTTCCAATATGGCAGGCCACCTGATTCATTCGAGCTTACATCTTCACCTTCCGTACCACTCTTATACCTGCAGCCCGTGCAACATCGCCATCTCATCACACTGTCCTGTCGCGACGCTGTCGGTCCATTCCTAACGAAATCATGCTCTCTTCTTCCTCTTTNGTCTTGTTCTCAAACCCTCGTCATTCACTGCTTCTCGCCGTCGGGATACTGTCCGTGTCACTCGTCGCCTTCTCACGATGGAGACGCCGGTTCCAAAGTCTTCCCCCAAGCCCGCGAGGTAGCCTTCCTCTCGTAGGACANGCGCATCAAATGTAAGCCNTGTACAAATCTTGATCGCAGCGAAA
Source organism: Dentipellis fragilis (assembly GCA_004679275.1). Taxonomy (NCBI): domain Eukaryota; kingdom Fungi; phylum Basidiomycota; class Agaricomycetes; order Russulales; family Hericiaceae; genus Dentipellis; species Dentipellis fragilis. The sequence goes on from SEOQ01000503.1 coordinate 13,678, forward strand.
TATCTACTAAACGTTCAAATTTTAGGCCATCCGTCAGACCATGGGTCTGGTTCTACAACCTGTCACGCGAATTGAATTCGGATATTGTCTACCTCAATTTGGCGGGCCAGGAGACCATCGTGATTAACGACTATGATACTGCAGTTGAACTCGTGCGTAACTAGTCTTGTGGATATCTCTTTCTCCNTGTTCTAATCCAGACCTTTACGCCTAAGATCAACAAGCGGTCATCCGTTTATTCTTCNAGACCCCATCTTGTCCTCGCTAGCGAGTAAGTCTTACCTCATATACGGTGTAACACCCGATGCTCACCTCACGCTAGTTATATCAGTACCGGCAAACGGAACATATTTCTTCCATACGGTCCAACCTGGCGAAACCATCGCGCCGCAGTTCACCAAGAAATGGTACCTTCGAAACTCCAACAGTACACTCACATACAGACGGCGGAGGTCAGATTGCTCATGCAGAACCTTCTGCTCTCCCCGTCGTCGTTCCAGGAGCATTTTCGACAGTATTCGGGAAATGTTATACTCAAAGTAATCATAATCTAATAGTAGCCTTCTACGTATACAGTTCACTGACTGCCCTACTCCACAGTCGTCTATGGCTTGAATTCGGATGACAAGAGAACCAAGAACGCGGTGTGTATTCTTTCGATCGCCGGGTGGCGCTGAGCTTCTTGGAGTTATCTAATGATTATTGACGTGCAGGTGAATGATGCGAACGAGGGTATGTAACGTTTCGAGATCCGTAGTAGGCCACCTGGGAACTAACGTGGACGTCTTCCTTTCCGTAGTGATGGAGAAACTTCTTGCCACGGCCAATCCGGGAAACCTAGTCGACGCATTTCCCTTCCTTGACCGTCTCCCTGATATTCTAGCACCGTGGCGTGCCGACGTTCTCCGCCAGCAAGTGCACAACCAACAAATCTACAAGAGTCTTTTGCACGAGTCCGTAGCGAAAGTGGACGCGGGTCTCCTCACGCCCGATCAGACATTCGTGTCCCGGCTATGGCAAGACCGGGAGAAGCTTGAAATGGACGAGCTCGACGTGGCGTACTTGGCTGGTTCTATGTGAGATATTTGACGCATCTGTCAGTACAATTGGACTCATTATTGCTGTCGAAAGGTTTGAAGGCGGTATGGAGACGACAGCGTCGACTCTTGCTGTCTTTGTCATGGCGATAGTCACCCACCCGAAAGCGTTCAGAGCGATCCAAGACGAAGTGACGAAAGTATGCGGGGATCAGCCCCCGTCCATGGAGAATTTCGAGGCGTTGCCCTATGTACGAGCCGCTTGTAAAGAGGTTCTGCGGTGGCGCATCATAGTACCGATGGGTACGTTTTGTCCGACGCTCAACCGCGTAATTATTTGAGATTTACCTCTTCGGGTGTATGCGTGCTTTTCAGGCTTCCCCCATAAAATGTCGACTACCCAAGATGATACATTCCGAGGCTATGTCATCCCAGTTGGTTCTGTCATTATCGCGAACCAGTATGGTATGGTTATGAGGTAAAGTCCACACCTCTAACATTTTTTTTTCGTGTCTTACACTGCGACAATCATCGTAAGCGAGAAGACTTTCGGCCAGACGTATGATCCTCAGAGGTTCGAACCTCGTCGGTGGCTTGAGTGCCCCGGCGGGATCAATGACATTGCGGAGGGCCATCCGGCGTTTGGTTTCACTAGGCGGTAAGCTTCATCCTTATTCATTTCCCTTCAATTGGTTCAAATCAATCTATGACTCCTACCAGTGTCTGCCCAGGGAATAGGCTAGCCGCAAATTCGTTGTTCCTTGCCATCGCGCACCTCTGCTACTACTTCAACATAGGCCCTGCAGAAGACGCGCGGGCGGTGGATACTGGCGTCGAGAGCTTCACCACCGGTCATAATGTTAGTCATTTATTTTACTGTACCCGCCTTTCTATTTCGTCCTGTCTTGTTTACGCACGTCCAACCAGATTGAACCCATCCCATTCAAATGCAAGATTGTACCTAGGATGGGAAGGGAAGCCGATATTGAGGTGCAAGCTGATGCTGCCAGGGAGGCGCTGAGAGGTCTGTAACGTGATCGACGTTTGTGCTGAACTGGTACTCTGATTCATCATTCTATGTACAACATGCGATTTGTGATTACAGGAATCATACGAATCGCCTCGCTTCTGCGCTCAGGGCGACATCTAAGGGGAAAAAATGATGATCCAGCTATAGTACCTGGTTATCTTGCCAACGATTCTAAGAAGCTATAGCCCCCTCAGTGCTTCTCTGGCGGCCTCGGCCTGTATTTCGATATCTGCTTCCCTTCCGGTCCTCGGCCGAATACTACACTGGAAAGGCCTAGGTTCAACCTATCAAGGAATGAGTACAATAAGTCGAGTATAAGCAAGAGCCTTACGTTCATACCGGTTGTAAACCCTTCGATACTGGTGTCTACAACCGGAGCGCCTTTCATGGCCTCTACATCGAAGTAGTAACAGATGTGGCAGATAGCGACAAATAGTGCATATCCCGCAATGTCCCTTCCTGGACAGGCACTAAAGATTCGTACGATGTTATGTAGGTTCAAATTAAGAGATAATAGATGCCTACCGCCTGCCAAACCCGAAAGCAGGAACTTCCTCTGCGATCTCACCAACCCCCTCTGCGATCTCACCAACCCCACCTGGACGCTCCAGCCATCGTCGAGGCTCGAAAATCTGCGGATCATACTTCTGGCCGAACGTTTTCTCGCTACAAAGTAGCATATGAGTTGATCTTGTCCGAAGAGATAGAAAAGCTCATACCTCAATGCCATACCCCATTGGTTGGCGATGATGACAGAACCTGCCGGGATCACATACCCCATAAATATATCATCCTTGGTTGCTGAAGACTTGTGCGGGAATCCTGTAGAAGACTTAGTATCGATGGACAAGGGGCATAGGACGAGGAAACTCACCCATTACTACTACGGTGCGCCATCGCAAGACCTCCTTGCACGTCGCTCGGACGTACTCCAATGCCTCGAAATTATCCGTGGAAGGAGGCTGGTTCCCGCACACCCTCGTGACTTCGTCTTGAACTGTCTTGAATACTTGTGGGTGACTGACCATAGCCATGATGAAAATCACCAGAGATGAAGATGTTGTCTCTGTACCAGCTTCGAATCTTGGAATCCGATTAGCTCGGGGCCCCCACAGGGGACCAATACTTACAGTGATCCAGCTAGATGCGCTACATCAAGTTCGTCCATCTCGAGCCTCTCCCGATCATTCCATATACGAGATGCGAACGATTGTTCGGGAGTGATCATTCCGGAGTCCACTCTGTCTAGGACGTCGTGCAAAAGGTCTTTGTACACTTTCTGGTTATTCGCCTGCTGACGGAGAACTTCGGAGCGCCAAGGTGCCAAGATGTTGGGCAGACGATCGAGGATGGGGAACGCATCTACCAGGTTTCCCGGGGTAGCCAGCGGGAGAACATTCACCATTACTACAGGTAATCAGTCGTCGAGGATAACTCTACAGCGAGAAACGAAAACAAACTTTGGTTTACATCGGTCACCTGCAGAGAGGACGTGTGAGTAAGATAATCCAGCGAATGAAGTATCGGTGGAGCGATACCTACCGCTTTCTGAGTCTTGGGGTCATCCGAATTGAGCCCGTAGGTAACTGCGGAGTCGAGATGTCAGAAGGATATCTAATTCAAAAGCGACACCGTACGTTTGAGGAGCACGTTGCCAGGATACTGTTGGAGGTGTCGCACGAATGACGAGGGGTCGTGAAGAAGTTTACGCATGAGCAGTCGGGCCTCGGCAACCTGTATGCGCGTGTATGATTCGATTTTGGAATGGACTGTCTCTTGATGGACTGCGACTCGATGGCGCCGCCATTCCGGGCCGTATGGAAGAGTAAGAATGCGTTTACCCGACCCAACGTAGCTGGAGGGGTCGCGTTAGCGGGTGGCGTGACATAAAAACGATGCATAACCTCACTCTCCGGCGAGAACTAGTCGGGGTCTAGAAGAGTATACGGAGGACCGTTTCTCCAGCTGAGAGGGGCAATCGTGGGCAGTTGTACGACAGAAGGCAGAAATGGCGCGCAGAAAGCCACTCACCAGTTCAACCGCAATGTCATAATCGTTGATCACGATAGTGTCTTGCCCCGCGAGGTTGAGGTAGATGATGGGCGAGTTCAATTGACGTGAGAGTGTGTCAAACCATACCCATGCTCGGACCTGTGGCCTAATTCCCGGCGTCAGCGTTGAGAAACACGATCGTGAAGTAGATAGGCCGAGCGCTTACACCAGGTATAGGTGTCCAATAAGAGGAAGACCACCTCGCGGGCTCGGAGGAAGCCCTTGGGATCGTCTCCATCGCACAAAAACAATCAATGAGATGCATAGCAGCCCAGCTGAGAGAGCGATCGGACGAAGACTGTCTTGGAAAAGCTCCATCCAAGCAGAGTCGGGATAGCGAAGGCGTTCTATGTTCGCAGGGTCAGCTAGTCTCCACTCAAGGGTCAAGCTGAGTATGGCAGATGGAACGCAGCATGGCAGATGGCTCGTAGCCTTTTATGTGTGTAATCGTCACACCCAGCCGACTATGGAGCGTCACGGGATCAAGGCACTAGAGCGTTTCTTCTGCCAGTGTGCAATCAGCCTGATAGGCGAGTGACAGTACGGGGGACGGAAGAGCGTGTCAAGCATTCTGGGTTTCGCGGTTGTGCGTTAGCTGTGTATCTATTAATCGATGACATCAACGGAATGCCTCATGCAGAAATCAGAATCAGATGTAGTGCACGCACGATGCTTGAGGAAGCGGTACGTACGGTTGCTTGGGCATAGAGAAGGGTCCTATACTTATCCTAGGGTGCGCGCCGATGTGTGACGAGAGATCTAGTTGAAGTTGCCGAGGCCGGCGCTCCATTCTGTCGGAGTTGACCGATCGGTCCACCAGCGTCTCGGCCATAGGCGCCAGCTCTACCAGTATTCCCTGACTCGGATATTCTGTATATCGCTGTCGACCCCATATGATGGCAACATAAATTACCTCCAAGAAATTCTATCAACTACAAGCCGTCTGTAGCGAGAAAACGCTCTGCTTCATACTTCATACACAAAGAGGTAAAAAAAGCTTTGCTAAAGCAATCCAAACACGGCCCGGGTGATCACAGCCGCGTCTATGCGGCGTGAGTCGCGTAGTAGTCAAGAAGCAAACCTCCCCAGATTATGTACCCCAGATTATTATTTGCCTGCGCAAAGGTGAGGTATCAGTATATACATACCATTAAAGCCATTTTGCGACCACTTACCCGGAATTTCGAATTGCATTCATCTCCATTGTCCAGGTCCACCGTCGCAAGTTGCCACGTAACATGTGCTATGGCGCCGCCGCAGGAAACCGCATAATACGGGAGACCTTTCCCATTGCAATACCCGACATAAACGAGCGAGGACAGAAATGCCAAAGCGAAGCAGGTGAGGATCGGCTTGACCCACGTGCCGAATAGGATAGCCGTGGACTTGGCGCCGGCTTTTGCGTCTGCCTCTCGATCCTGGCAAGCATATATGGTGTCGTAAAAGATCGACCAGCTTTCGGAAGTAGCATTTCGCTATCAGCGGCAATCGAAGCAGGGAATCCTCAACACTAACCACACAAGACCCGCAAAGAACACTTGCATTCCGGAGCCTTCTATGCGATCCTTCAGAGCGTACCATGTAACCCAAACGCCGTAGTTCATAGCAAGCCCTAGATAGTTGATTTCGCATTAGCAAGGAGTAAATGACATCAATTTCTTGCATACCAAGCCACGCTTGGGGCCACCACGTCCACCTTTTCATCATGGGGTACAGTGTGTGGAGCAGGAAGACAGCGAGGATTCCATGCTTAGCGCTGGGTTCCAAGTCAATCTTCTGCAACCGTTTCGTCTACGCAGTCGGTCCTAGCAGCGTGAGCATCCATAGATAACAGCCCGTCAGGATAGCCATCCACAGTACGGCACTGAAAATGCTGATTCTACCCGCGACGAGAGGGCGGTTTCTGGTCCTCTCTGGAATCGAATGCGGCGATTATTCGCGAATAGTACAACTGGAGGGCACAGATTGCGACTCACCAACTTGTCTGTCGATCTCGATGTCGCAGATATCGTTCAAGACGCATATAGCAGCGTGCAAAAAGATGCTTCCGAGCCCCAGAAGGGCAGTCCACTGGGCGATTTCATACGCCGTGAGGTGCGATGGAGAAGCTAGCATCAATGTCCATGCTGCAACGCACGTCGGTCATCGTTCAGTCTGACGATAAGTGGGAACGAGGGCGATGTACGCACCGCACGGCCAGAATATGAGAATGGTTCCGAGAGGAAACACGTGCAGTCGGGCTAGCTCCCAGTATGCGCGCCACAGAACCATCGTGGAGAAATTGGGAAATACGAACCTGCAAGGGCTGAGCAAAGGGTGTATATGAAAGATACTAACCGCTCAAAGATCCGGGGGATTGATGGGCACATCCTGGAGGTCAACATAAGCTAGCGGAGGCGGCTACTGCTGCACGGGAATCCGTGTCTTGACATGGAGAAAAGGAGCCAGCGTTGCCAAAAAGTAGGTCCAATATTGTCGCATGGAGATCTCTTCTCGCTTTGCGCCTACGTTGATCCATGAATATTACTATATAATATCGCGGAACAGATGTATTATAGATCTGTGGCGGATCCGGGAACTTAGTGTCCGGAGTCGCCCTTTCTGATCGCACACGAGGGCATTCTTGACGAGTTATATGGCAGATATCTGAAGAGAAAGGTGCAAGGTGTTAGAGTATGTTGAGCATGGAGATAGGCTGAATTAAATCACCCTCACGAG
>SEOQ01000504.1:0-20490 GCA_004679275.1 Dentipellis fragilis
CCCTCATATGTCCCCGCCCCGCCCCCGCTCTCCAACGAGCAGCGTCTCGCCGTCCAGGTGCGCCACCAAATACCCCCCGAGTGACGGGTGCACTTACACCCCCGCAGTTGATCCATCTCGCGTCCCAGTTCCACGCCAGCGCGTACTCTCGCGCAAAGTTCGGCGTCAGGGGTCAGTCACTAGCTCTCACACCCCGAAGCCCGAACTCACAGCCATATAGGCTCCGCGATGACCTACGTACCCATGTCGCTCCATCTTCCGGAGTACTTCCAGCAGCTCCAGGCGCGACAGGCACTTAGCTCTGAGGAAAAGGCATGGTGGCTCTACGACCGCATGGCCATGCCACGCGACGAGCTCGTAGAAGACGCGTCTCAGACAACCCCGGTCATCACCATTACTCGCCTTGCAACTGACCTCCAGACCGAGATCACCGCAGCTATAGAGGCGCCCCTCGCTCCGGCCCCTAGTCCATTTCAAGGTCAACCTCAGCGCAAAACATCAGATTCCCATCCCATCAAGTGAGTTTCACCATACGTCATGCGGGCGCCTTCTGACTGTCGCCCAGTATTTCGACTATTGTACCAACAGAACTACTCGCTACAATATCTCTGCACCTTACACTATCGCAACAGGCTTCACCCACAATGTTTGATATCCACCCCGCATTCTCGCTAGACCGGATCACCTCCATCCCATCCATCCCCACCCATCTACCCCCGCCTCCACCGGTCCCCACGGAAGCATTGCCCCCGCCGCCCATCTCGGAATATACCACATCTGACTTTCAGCCTTCCGCCGTCTCTCAGTTTCTTTGGAATCGTTCGTCCATGAAACAGGCTCTCCAGTCAGCTCTCGCTAGCGACATCAAAACTCACACGGCTACCCCCACACCAAAACTTCCAAAGAGGCGCTGGCGCCTTTTCGATCCCAAGTATACCCCCACTGCAGCTACCCAACTGCGATATCCTGGGCGAAGTTCTCGCCAGCGCCGACGATTCCACCATTGGGTTGCCCCAGTCGGTGCTTGGAAAGCACGAGCGTGCATATTCTGCGCCACCCGCAGTTTTCAAGGCAATCATTGCCGAGGCTATTAGCGCGAAAAGGCAAGCCCAAAATGATGCCAAAGTCGGCAACTTTCCTACCCCTGTTCTAAAACGGTAAACATCCTAAGCACACTATTCTCGAGACGCATCTGATCTGTTTACATCCAGATCCCTGGTCAACCGGAACATATCAGTTGGACCCGAAAGCCAGGCTATGCGCCCCAGGCTGGTGCAGTTCTCTACCCAGATTCGCGTCTCTTCTCTTCAGGAGAAGTCTGTGCTGCCCTCGCTCTCCTCCAACCCGCCTGTCCTTGGCAATCTGTTCCTGTCTTCATGCCCAGGCAAAAAAGGTATGCATACATCCTAGTCTCGTCGGATTGAATGCCGAATTGATCCCTCGCCTCGTCAGTACGCCTTAACGGCCCTGTCCACGGCCGCGGTCCTGTATGTCGCGACCTACGCCAGGATCTCCAACGCATGAAAACCCTCGGCGTAAGTTGCATAGTCTGGTACGTCTCCCACCCTCTTTCCATCTTCACACCCTCTAACGCTCAGTTTCTAGCTGCCTAGACAACGAAGAGCTGGACTTCCTCGGCGCGCCCTGGCCCGAGTACAGCCAGGCCGCACAAGACCTCGGCATCGACGTCCTCCGCATCCCGATGCCGGAGGGCCTCGCGCCCGCGAGCCCCGCCGCATTCGACGCGCANCTGACGCGCCTCATCACCGCGTACACCCTCGGCGGCACGCATGTGCTCGTGCACTGCCGCGGCGGCGTCGGGCGCGCGGGGCTCGTCGCGTGCTGCTGGATGCTCAAGCTCGGGCTGTGCGCGTGGCCCGCGGTCAATGCTGACAGTCCCAACGCGGGCACGGGTGCGGGCGAGGTGCGGAGGGAGACGCTCGTGCTTGTTGAGCGCGTCATTGGCATCGTGCGTCGCAGGCGCAGCTTGAAGGCTATCGAGACGTATGAGCAGGTCAAGTTTTTGGTCAGCTACGTCGAGCACCTGCGGGAGCAGACTGCCGCTGCCGCTTCGGCCAAGGCTTAGAGTCGGAGCTTCCTGTGGCTGGGTAATGGACGGATGCAAGATGGATAGAGGCGAGGAATTGAAAGTGTGCATTTTTATTGATAATAAGTACTCTACCATATACCAGGATCCGGAGTCCGGCGCTCGAGATTATACCCTGACAGTACGAACTCGCGGAGCCCGTCGATAATATTAATGTGTATTAGCGGTTGGTCTGCCGTGTTGTAGAAGTGCTGTAATTCGTTGTATATACCTGTAGGATATGTGCATATCTAGAAGTAGGGGAGGTTGAGCTTGTTCGAATTCGTTCACAATTCATACGGAGCTTTTGACCGCGTGCTCGTCCCAGCTGGGTGCAAGTTAAATAACGTTGTCCACCCAAACTTCAAAATGGACGCGATGGCGATGCGTTAGGTGGTATTATGCCCCCACTTCAACGACAAACGCCCGGACGTTCTCACCGCTGGATACGTCCTAGCAGACCATGAAGGGCGAGCCAACCTCCTACCACATTTCATACCATTGAACGAGCACTCACGATTGGATAGCAGACGCCATTGTCCCAGGAGACCACGTCTTCGTGGACGGGCTGCCAAGTATGGAAAATCACGATATCAGGAAACGAGCGAATAATGAAATCTCACAATGAGAGCACTACGTCCACATTCTACGCGGTCCACAGCGGTCGGTCCCGCTGGTCCCGCACGTATTGTGGCCGGCGAACAATGGCTCTGGGGCAGGTACAAATACCGCACCGTCAACCGGTTGGAGCAGCATTCGCCCCTTCCCTTTTCCCCTTGACACCTACCCACCATTACCACTCTTTGCCTCTCGGACTGAAAACATGGCTTGCACCTCGACCCCTCCCCGTGATATGAAAGAGCTCCGGCCCACGACGTCGACCCAGAACGTGTTGACACCCGGGACGAAGCTCAACGCAGCCCTCGGGGACACCGTGACTGCCAGTGCGCAGACGCCGAAGCAGAACAAGACTAGAGCCCACGTACCAGGTGAGCGCCTTGACGTCCATTCGGTTCCTCGTCGCCGGGTGCTAAAACTATCGCAGAGAACGGACCTAGGGTGTTCCTCGAGATGGGGGCTCCCGCCAGTAGCCAAGGACGCGAGATCCGGGCCTTGCCATCCCGAAAGAACAGGGCAGAGACGCCTTCGAAGAGCCAGGTCACGACGAGTGCTCCCTCCAGCGGTACGCCATTAACCGCTCGTGATCCAGAATGTGCAGCCGGACTGACATTGTCCATACCCACAGCCGAAAAGACTCCAGCAGTGATCGTCGTCCGCCCGGGGTTCTCTCTGCGCCTTTCCTTGGCGACAGTTGAGAGCGACAGCGACTCCGACCCCCGACTCGGACGAGGAAGAAGAAGACACTCGCGAGAGCACCATCCGTCTCCGGAAGCTGGAACGCAATCTCGACGAGCTAGTCAAGGAACTGCAGGTGTTGAAGGCGAGCATCGGTCGGCCTCGTCCGGTTGGGAACAGCGACTCGTCTTCTGCGAGCAGCGATGTCGACGAGGAATGGGAGGATGGGTCTGACGATGAGGGACGGGAGGACGGGGCTGACGATGAGGAACGGGAGGACAGGGCTGACAGCGACGACGAGGGGCAGGAGAACTCTTCCAGCGGCGAGACGGGGAGCACGACCGAGGACGAGGACCAGCAGTGATGGCCTGGAGGATGCGGCCTATCATGACGACGAGTCGGATACAGTGAGGACGAGGATGATGTTTGTTCACTTGTAGAGGGGACGGGACGTAGGCTATCGGGGATGCGCTGGGCTTTTTTCCACATACTGCAGAGGGGACGTGTGTCGCATAGTTGTACAGATCTGTTGTATTTTTATTATGTCTTGCTTCTTACCATCTCTTCACGTTGTTCTTCTTGAGGGATGAAAGGATTAGAGCTTGTGGACAACTGTGGAAAGTATTGGTCTGTCACTTGGAACATGCATTGGTGGAATGTTAGCGGATCGCTAGGACAGTCCACTATGCGGACCCCCCGTTGGGGGAGCTGATGAGAAACGGCTACTTCATGCACTTTGCAAAATGCCCGGCGCGCGCTGCTTGACACGCGCCTTCTGCCCTTCGTCTTCAAACATGGCTTTCTCCAATTCCCGCGACCGGGTCCACCGCGTGTCATGGTACATTGATGGCCGAACAAAATTTCATCGCAGCGCCCATAGCCAGAAACAACGGTCCACTCTCCTGGCGAGCGATGTGTACCTGTCGATGTAGAGTAGACCATCGGCACACGATTCCAGGCGGGGCAAGGGCCACTTCCAGGTCCGAGGGAGATGCGACAGCAGCCTGCTCAAAGAAGATAACACTTCCCCGCCCAGCAATGAGAGGAGCAGGTCGCCTTCAGGAGTACCAAAGCGGGAGACGAGCGACATGCAGCCAACTTGGAGACAGCTGGAAATTTTCGCGGTGTTTGCTCTTCGAAAAGTTACCCGCAATAGGGGCAGGGCACCCACCGAAGACGAAGTGGTAGTGAGAGAGGAGCCCACTACATTCTCGTCACAATTCTCATCTCCGTCCTATGGTGACAATGGTGACGGTGACGTCGACGACCCCAACAGCGCCATTAAGGGGACATCTAGCTTCTGGAGGGGGTCCAACAGCATGAAGACGGTGAGCTGTAGAAGTGAATCAAAGGAAAGCCTAAGGCAGCCGTCCGATATCTGCGAGGAGGACAGTGAGGGAAAGTAGGATGAGGAAAGCGACAACGAAGAGAAAGATGGACAACAAACGATGGGGAGGAGTGCTCTGACCGAAGAACAGAGCCTGTGCTCGCTAATTGGAAAAGCGGCCTCTTCAGGCCGCCGGCGCTGGCAAACAGCGGGTGCGATAGAAGGAATGTGATGCACACGGACATCGAATATTCCGATATCTCTGAAGGACATGGGTGACATTTCGCTAAGCATGACATTGGAGCAGTATCTGTACCTGCAGAGTGGTGGTATGTTGTACGTTTCGTGGCCTATGATATAGGAATCTTACTGGCTATGCAATTGTCTTGGCCCAACATAAAAAAGCGAAATTCAGGAAGGACCGGCGTGGCGCCGTCACTGTCGCCGCACGCGGCGTCGTCCATCATTTTTCAAAAAGAAAAACTGGTGATAAATCTTCGCTAGAAATATGGGAAAATCAATATTCGAACGACGGACGGTCACGGTCAGCGGTGGAAAGTGCGTTCGGATGAGTGTTCGGACGTCCGAGGGTGCGTGGCGCGTCCCCGCGCGTGCACACCGGCGGGAGTCCCAAATCGAGATCGCGTTTCGACACTACTGCCCACCACTACGACGCCATGGTATGTCCAACTAATCCAGTCATTTTGTTGCTCAGAGGCTAACTATGGCTGTCATGTAACAGTTGATCTTCTCTGTATTCAAGACCCTGACCGACCAACGCGTCACAGTCGAACTCAAAAACGACCTGTCTATCACGGGTACACTCAAATCTGTGGACCAGTCTGTGTTTCGTCGCATTCATACATCGACTAGCACTGACATGAAGTATAACAGGTTCTTGAACATTCGACTTGATGCTATCGAAGTGATGGATCAGTGGAGGCACCCCCACATGGTAAGCTTTCGCACTTGACACAAGGACGTGAGCTAACAGTCCATATAGATGGCGGTGAAGAACTGCTTCATCCGTGGTTCAGTTGTTCGTTACGTGCAGCTGCCTGCTGAGCACGTGGATACGCAACTGTTGGAGGACGCAACACGACGAGGTGAGTCCCTTATTTCTGTGAACCCGGACCGTAGCTGATACTACAATTCAGAATCTTTGAACCAAGCGAAGCGATAATATCCTTCCCTGCTATCGCCTTCTCACTCTTCATTCATCCTCTGCGGAGGAGATGATTGTATCACTACGCTACTATTGCATCTTGTTGGTCGAGATACTGCATATTTTACATATATTACAAACGCATCGCAGTGTCAACGTCCTGCACTCGGGAACCGCCAGACCTTCGCAGTTCCGTCCGCACTGGCAGTAAGCATCTCACCAGCCTCAGTAGGATGGTGTTCTGTCCATGTGATCACCTTGTAGTGCACTCTTGGTGGCGGATTTGGCTGTAGCGGTGTGGCCTGAGGGATCATATGCATTAGCGTCACTATGTCTTTGGCAAGTTAGACGGCCTACATCAAGGAGATCCCAGGCCCACACCGTCCCGTTCTCATCTCCAGCCACGACTGTAGCCTCTCCGTACCCGAAGCACGCGCGACAACGATAGGACTTGTGAGCATGGCCAGTAAAGTCGTTCAACAGCTTTCCGCTCGACATGTCCATGAGACGGATATGGCCATCGAGCGTCATAACGAGGTATGTCGATTCATCCTGCGTGGGGACGACCGATGTGACCGGATCTGTCAAGAAGCAATGTTAGCAGAAAGTTTAGCTGAAGACCGTCGTACTTACGGCCGATGTAATCTGCGCGAAGCTCGCCCTTGCGAAGGTCGTATGTACGGACATGGCCATCTACGGAACCTGTCATGATGATAGTTGTGCCAACGTAGAGCGCCTGGACAGAATCGCGTGCTTCTTCGAGGGATTGAATAGCTTGACGGTTCTGCGAGCTAACGAACTGAGCGTTAGCATGAGAAACATCGACGACGGGCTTGGAAACGCACCGGAGATCCCACAGTCGGACGGTGGAATCGTACGAGCCTGTACCAACGTTGACGTAACTTCTCCCTCTGGGGTCGGAGAACTCACGTACCACTAGCAACAACGGTAGCTTCAGCATTGAATTCGACCACGTTTATCTTGGCCATGTGGGCTGATATCCTGCGGATTGTGTTGCCTGACGTTACATCCCACAAGAAGATACTTCGGTCGCCCCCCGAAGACGCAAACTTCGAGTTGTCATGAGCACTAGAATACAATTTAATTCAGAGAATCAACAGGTCATATAATCATGGACATACACTGATATCGACAGCACCTCATAACCATGGGCAGAGTAAGTCTTAATCTCGGTGCCTAAATTCGGATTCCAGAGGCGGATGGTGCGGTCCTGCCCGCCCGTCAAGACGTGTTTCGCACCTCCTTTGGCATACCTGGCCACGTGGACGGGCCCTTTGTGCCCCGAGAGTGTCGTGTGTAAGTCGCGAGCGAGTGGTTGCGGACCTCGAGAGGGTGCCATGGCCGGACTTGCAGCGGAAGACGGCAAGCTAAGCGCCGGCCGGAGTAGCAGACCGGAAAATGCCGACTTGTATCTTGCGAGCTGCTGACTGACCCATTCTACAATGCCGAAGCCCCCTCCTTGAAGCAAACTATGTCGAAGCGACCGTTGTCACCGGCGACATTGCCGCCATCGAAGAGGGTGCACATCTCCTGGGACGGCGCTCACGAATCCACGCCGCGCAGGACCTTTGACACACTGCTGTATGACGAGCTTGTCCTGCACATATTCTCGTATTTGCCATGGGAAGATCTCTGTGCTGTCCAAGCGACGAACCGGAATTGGTTTCGTCTATCGGCCGACAACCAGGTACATATATCCCTCTGAGACGTCGCCGCACCGAGGTGTTGAACATTCGAGCCCCGTAGCTGTGGAAGAGCTTGTACTTGACAGAGTATGGCCGGTCTAGGTTGAGAGGGGGGCGGGGCTTCGTTGGTCGGACCGATGGGAGGGAGGTCAAGCCTCTCCCTGGTCGTGCACATTCAGACGAAGTGAAGAACTGGAAGGCGATGTTTCGGATTAGCACCAACTGGAGAACAGGTGAGTCGCGCGGATTCCGTACGCAAGTTCGAGCTGACGGTTGTCCAGGTCGATGTGATATCTCCAAAGTCGAGGATGACATGCAGGCCTTGGCGCAGACCGGTAATGCCGATATTCAAACCATGAACGGGGCTGAGCAACAGCTTGCTGGGAAGACACACATGCTCCTGACGGGGCACTTTACAATCATCGCGTCCTCTCAACCATCCATCTCCCCAGCCATCACCTTCATATCTCCCACATCCCACACGACGACCATCCATGCGAAGTGTCTGAGGGTCCAGCGACCCATACAGATTACAGCCCTTGCCGTGGACCAGTCTCCCCCTTCCACGTCGTTCACACGTATTGCGGTATGTCTCTCCAATGGGGAGCTACAGGTATTCGAACAGCACGGAGTGCATCTGCAAACATCGTCGCGCAAGCACTACTATATACCTCCAGCCCGGACCCCTCGGACGACACCCATACTTCAGGTCGCGTATCATCATCCGGTTCTTGCGACCCTGTCCGAGAAGTTCCATCTGTCGATATACGATGTCTCATCCGAGTCCATGAAGTTGACGCACTGTCTCACATCCTTTACTTGCTTCCCACCTGCGTCGATGGTGCTGTCGTCCCCCGAGCCCTCGACACATCGGCTGGTGCTCACGTATGCAAGCCCCGTGTACCCCAAGCACTGGAGCGTCGGCGTCACAGAAGTCATCCTGAACAGCGCGCCATCGTCTCTGCACTCGACTTCAAGTGACCCCGCATCTGCTATCCGACTCATATCTACCCGAAGCACGCGAGCCTTCGATCTCCCTCCCGGCTGGCTGGACACCGCAAAACTCGCGGTCCTGCACGAACAATGGGGGCGCAAGGTGTTCGAAGTGGCTGGTACACAGACGGATGGCCGCTGGGTCATCCTCGCCCCCTCGGACTCGGTCGCACCGAACACGCCATCAACATCGACCACCGGCATCTTGTCTCCCTTCTCGAGCATGCCGCTACAGCTGTACCGCATCTCGTTCCCTTCCGCGACCGCAAACTCGAGCGCCACGCCAAAGCTCACATTCGTTCGCAATTTACATGGACACACAGGGCCGACGGCGGCGCTCGCGCTCGCAGACGGACGGTGCGTCAGCGTCGGGCACGATGGAAGCATTTGGGTGTGGGATCTGGAGGCGGGCACGGGTGCAGAGGTGGCGCCGGCTCGCGATGAAGAGGATGAAGACAGTATTGAGTCGATGGAGGAGCGATGGGCTCTGGCAGCGAAGGCTACGGTAGTCTTTGACGAGCGCAGGATCATCAATGCCGGTGTTGGGGGTGTTGTTGTCAGGAACTTCGATATTTAATCACTCATAGATGTAACATTATTACTCTGTGTATCGACGTGTTGTACGAATACGTTATAATAAGGCCTTGAGATGTTGTCTGTGATGGCATCGGTGTATCCTTCCTCAATTGAGATATTACAACTCGAGGGGTCGACACAAATTCCTAGAAGTCTGCGCTGATCTTGCGGTACATATGAGGTGTACAGGTGTGCAAATAGGATGTTGTTCACTCTAAAGCCCCCCGCCACACGTCTGGTTATGGCGGCAGACTAGGAACGGCGCAGATAACTTTTTAAAGCTTAGTAGAAAAATGAATGGACACGGGGAGGAAGTGCGAAAGGAAACGGTGACAGATTTCTGACCTCTCGCCGTAACCACTTGGCTATGGTGCCTTGAAAAAAACTAGAAAATATAATATCTAATATATGTTACAATATCTTCAGATGACTTGCTACCAAACTTGCTACAGTGATAAACTAATTTATTATGGTCGCCAGCATTACTGACGGCATCAGGCTTAGTATCTATAAAGGGGATAATATATGTTTGAATTTGGGATACTTGTTCTTAGATAGGTAAGGGCAGCTCGGCTAAGGTGTCGAAAACATAGATCACCATTGGGTTACCATTTTTTTAATGATATGTGGCAAGTCATCTGGAGATCGCCGAATTACTCGTATAAGCAGTGCTGCATTCATCGTCCGTTGTACTACTACTACCATATCTATCAGTACCCCCGCGTGCCATGCATCATCATGCATGAGCCGCATAGCCTGCACCAGCCCAGATGTCTGCACGCGCGGACTCCGCAATGCCCGCGGTCCTTTCATCCCTCCGCGATGATCTAATCGGACGGAAACTGCGACTTGTCGGCAGGTACGCGCCTCGGCCATCTACTGCCCTGTTTCGTACTACATTGACCCTTCTGTCTGCTCCTGGTAGGGTGCTTTGCTACGAACCCACCACCGGGATTGCGGTCCTTGGGGATGAGAGCCACGCTATTCCGGTTGACGTTGCGCTTTGCCTCCATGCGAGAGGCGGCTTGCCTTGGCTCGTGGATGCGCGGAGTGTCGTGACTGTTTTCGGATACCTCGAACGACTTGAGGTACGTCTTTTCCTCTGTTTACAACTACATCACCTTTGCCTGACAGTGCGACGCAGGCGCCGTTCACCATGCCAGATGCCTTACTGCACCATCCACGACCCAAACTGATCCCGAACATGCTCGTACAGGCAATCCTGGTCCTCAACTCTCCAGATTTGGACATGCGGCAATGGAACGAGACCATCGTGCAGATGGCGGCCATGGGCATGACATCAACATCGGGTCGCACGACAGGCTTGTAGGACCAGGACCCCACGACCATGTGCAATCTGCGTGTATGTACAGCTCGGCTCGTGTCGTGGCCACGTTCGAGCGATAATACATTCATGGCGTTCATTTATGCCGTGCCGATCTGCCTCTTGCTCTCGCGCCGCTGGCAGACCGCCAACCTTCATTTCCGGCGAATCTTCGTGCAAATGCGTACTTCGAGCGACGTAAGGTGGAGCCCCGCACGAACGTTCGCGGGCGAAAGGATACTGAAGATTATAAGAGGAGTGTTCATGGGTGGCCACGAAACGCAATCGGGTGCAATCCGCGCACAGGCACCGAGGCGACCGTGTTCGGGAGACCGGGCGCGAGCGCCGCGTGCAGCAGCGCCGAGCAGTGTCCGATGGCATCGTGCTGCATCGGCGAAAGTGCTAGCAAGCAGCAACAGCGAGCGGGCTGCCCGGAGCTCGCGCGATGGGCAGGTTATCAGTGTTAATGCGATTTTGGAGGATGCTGATAACGGGCCACGTTGCAGCGCACCTGCCATATCCGCACGGATCGTGGTCCGTGTCTTCCACTGGAAGGCGGCGGCGGCGCGCGTGATGAGTGCGGATTTGGCACAATTCAGATGACTTGAGCAGAGCAGAGTTGTTGAAGTGGTCGACCGTCCGTCTGAGAGAGAGGGGACGTCGTCGAGGAGATGGAGAGGATGCGGGGTGTCGGAGGCATATCAGCGAGATCGGGATGGGGATCCGGGAGATCGGCGAGGGTACAGCGGAGCGCCAGTGATCTCGGAGGCAAGTCATGCTCACCCCACCAATTGTCCTCGTCCTGTCCTCGTCGCTACCCTCTGCAGCAGGAAATAATAGAGGGCGTCGTGAAGCGACGGCGGGCGGCGACCGAAATAAAAGAACAAGGTCTCCAGGGCGCGGGAAGCGAAGAACAAGGGAGCTGCGCGGGCCCGATGCCAGGATTCCCACGGGACATGAAGCGGACAAGGAGGGCAGCCAGCCTCATGCAGTGCTTAGGCCAAAGGGCAAGCCGCTCTTCCCGCCACCCCGCAGGCTTGTCCATCTACCACCACCATCCCTCGTCCTTGCTCCCCTTCATATCTATCCCCTTGCCTCCCACCAACTTGCTATATCTCAATCGTAGCACCCTGTAGCCCCACATTCTACCCTCTTGCATTGTGCCCATACCCTTGCGCGCCGCCGCCCTCTCACCAATGTCTCTTCACGCCGCCCTCTGCGCCCGCCGTCACCTTCTCGCACTGCCACCCTCACGCGATGCGCCATCACAATGTCCTCTTGGCGTGCATACTCATTGCGCCTTCACAATGGCACGAGGCACGCGCGCGGTCGTCCTCCTGTGCCCGGCTCTACTCTCGTGCTGCTGCCCTCACGTGCTGCGCTGTCACACTGCCCTCTCGGCATGTGATCTCGTTACACCCTAGCAATGGCACGATGTGTGTGCTGCCCCGGGGCGTGCCATGCCTGGGCAGTAGCACTTCATTTTTTCTCATTCTCACCATTATTCTATGATACATATACTCACTGATCTTCTATTCATTTCTCTAGATACGGTTTTATTCATTCTTCTTATGTCTACACTGTGAGTTCACTTCCAAATCAGTATTACACATTGCTCATTTTCAATTTGCTTGGTCTCTAGTTTCTCCTTCATGACAGAGGTGAGTTCTTTCCAAATTGTGACCACTGTCCTATATCTGACTTTCAGAAAGATTATAGTCTACATTTTTATTCTTCTTGTATGTGCCTACAATATACTATGCAAATTGGCCGAAGTGCCATTGGTCGAAGTACCATCCCAGGCCGAAGTGCCATTGGTCGAAGTACCACCCCCGGCCAAAGTGCCATTGGTCAAAGTACCACCCCCGGCCAAAGTGCCATTGGTCAAAGTACCACCTGCACACAGAGTGCCTGCACACAAAGTGCTTTTGAACTTGGTCAAGGGATCTGCACACAGAGTGCTTTCTCAACTATGCAAAAGAGTTGTTCAAGCTATTAATTGTCATGTCATAATATATATGAGAAAGCAATGTGCTAATCAAACAGAGATGGATATAAAGTGGAAGTGCTGTCTATATGGACAAGGGACTACAACAGACACTGTAGCCTGTTTCAATAATGATGTGACATATGTTATGATCCGTAAGTCATTGTGCCATAAACTAAAGTTAAAAATGCATCGATTTCATCAGAAACATGAATCTGTAAGTCAAGCTTATTATGTCAAGTTTCAGATCTCTGATAAAGATGGTATGTACACATCAAAAATGTGTAAAGCAATTGTTTGTTCTAATGATCTACCATATCCTTTGATTCTTGGAAAACAATTTGTTGCACAAAATGAACTGAAACTTTCTCTTGATGATAATTCATGTATTGCAAAAAGTATACAGTATGATATCATCAGAGGAAAATTTCTCATGTCACAAAGTGAACAGGGCTCAAGGTTGTCATTGTTGCACACTGATGATAACATTCTTCATCAACATCAAAGGATACATCAACATATCATAGAAAACTTGCTCAGCCAAATTAATAAAATTACACAGCAGAGACATACTTTAAAACAGGTGCATAAGACTATTCAATGCTTAGAATGTCTTCTCCATGCAAAGTCATTGCCTATTGTGGAGAACAGGATACCAACTCCTGTTTATTCAAATAAGTTGCATTTCAGCATTCACAATATTGAAAATCGTTTATATCCCAATCATGCTCAGTATACTAAATTATGGGAGGATGTGCTTTTGAACACTCTTGACCAGAGATCTAGGTCTAATCATCAGGGTACTTATCATCACTATATTGGAGGTGGAAGTCACACAAAAAATTGGACAGGGTTGCAACTGCAAACTTGTGCAAATCCTCAAACTCCAGCTAAGAAAGATGCTAAATATGTATTCAAGAGCCATATGACCATGATTCCAGTTCAATATATCAATTGTCCTGATGACCATATTTTAGTTCATCTCTCATTAAAAGACTTGTCAAAATTGCCTCAAATGGAAATGCTTGATGTATTGGCTTCTCATAATGTTTTCCTCACATATACTGTGACTGAGCTAGAGATAATGGATGCAATTCAATCACATATTTCTCAAAATCTACCTTGCTGTCAGACTGCAATATCTCTTTTCCAATGCTCAAGCATTTCAAATAGAACAAACAAGATAAAGAAGCTAAAAACAACAATGCATGACACAGCATCATCTGATATATTTCCACCTAAACCTGCCAATGATAAATTAATTCAATCAATTGCACAAGGATATTGCAGAGAATTTGATACAGTTAATATACTTGAAGCAGGTTGTGCAGTTTGTGGTTGTCTTACTTCTATTCAAAAGATGCAAGATCTCTCACCTGATTTGTTTAATTATAACTTACTTAAATCAAATAATCCAATGATAACATGTCAGCCAAGAACATCAAAACTACAGCCACGAAGATCAATTTTTGGGCCTGTTTTAGATCACAAGTGCACAAAGATCTGTCAAACTTGCTTAACCCAGCTTAAGAGAAATAAAGTTCCTGATTTAGCATTAGTAAATGGGAATTGGATTGGAGAGGTACCATCAGAACTTCAAAATCTTTCATTTGCTGAAAAGATGTTAATAGCACGCGTTAGACATAACTCATGTGTGTTCAAAGTTGTAAAATCTGGACAGTATAAAATGAGAGCCAATGCAGTCATGTTTTCAACACCTATGCCTAAGATATATCAGACATTACCTCCACCACGTAAAGAGTTGGATGAGGTTCTAGCTTATATTTTCATTGGATCTGCTAAGCCAACTGAAGAAGATCACAAACGTGTACCAATGCTGGTGCGTAGAAACAAAGTTAAAAGAGCACTGGAATGGTTAAAGCTTAATCATATAAACTATGCTGATTTAGATATCTCAGAAGAAAACCTACAGGAATATCCAGAAGATGTGCCACCAGTTGTCATTGATTACAGACGTCCACCAGAACAGAAAGATTCAGAAAATCTTGCTGTCAATAAAACAGATGATGATGAAGGCACAGCTGATGGTCCATGCCCATACACTGTTCACACATTAACAGCTGATCAATTACAGTCATCAAGTATGAAACTGAAGACATTGATAGCTCATGCAGTCCAACATTTGATGGATGGAAAACCAGCACTAGGTATTGGAAGATCATCTGAACCTGAGTCTATGTATAATAATCCTCAACTTTATCCACAAGCATTTCCTTGGCTATTTCCATATGGACTTGGTGGCATTGGGAATGTGAATGGATTCAAAAAAGTCAGTGATCCAGTGCGCAAAAAAGCTTTGCTGATGTACTATGATAAGCGCTTTCAGATAGAGCACCTATTTCCACTGGTAGCATTCAATCATCAGCAGATCCAGCATAGCACAACTGGTGGATTCCTGTTGACTCAGAAAAATAAGTTTCCTCTAATGGCAGAGAGGATATTAAAGGCCTCATCAAACTTAGATGTAATGACATCCCTTATTGAGAGAATGGAAACAGGGGAGACAATCACCCCAATGACAGCTGCTGAAAAAGAATGCTTTGCAATCATCAATGACTTGGACCATGTTGCCAAACATGTGGAGGGATCAAATACTAACAAGAAATACATGAGAAATGAAATCTGGTCTCTGATATGTGCCAAAGGTGCACCATCTTGGTTTATTACATTTGCTCCAACAGATCTCAAACATCCTCTTTGTTTGTATCTAGCTTCTGAAGACCTCAGATTCTATCCCAAAATGTATGCAGAAGATAAAAGATGGTCACTGATTGCAAATAATCCTGTAGCTTGTGCTCGATTCTTCCACTTCATGGTTCAGGCCTTCATTAAGCATGTACTTGGAGTGGGTACAACTCATGATGGTTTGTATGGTGACACAAATGGTTATTATGGAACTGTAGAAGAGCAAGGAAGACTGACATTACACTTACACATGATGCTGTGGATCAAAGGATCTCTGACTCCACAAGAAATTCGCAGTAGGCTTGAGCAAAAAGACTCAGAGTTTCAGCAAGCAATGATTGCATATCTAGAAAGCACACATCAAGGTGGATATATTGACACAACAGCATCTGATATTTCAGTCAAGATTGCTACTACTGATTCTGAGGTTAAAGGAACTCCAAACCCAACACTTACACTGCCTACTGCACCTCCCAAGGAGTGCTCAAAACACAATGAACTGGTCATGACATGCCAGGCTTGTATGAACATGAAACAATGGCAGGATCAATATAAGGACACTACAAATGAACTATTATTTAGGTGTAATCGTCACACCTGTCATCCAGGATGCAGAAACAAGAAATATCCAGACTGCAAGTCACGCTTTCCCAGGGAGACAAGACCTGAAACAACTGTAGACCCAGAAACAGGATCCATATTGCTCAAGCATGAAGAGGAAAATTTGAATACCTTTTCACCATTGCTTACCTATCTATCCAGATGCAACACAGATGTCACTAGCTTACTGTCAGGCACAGCTATTAAAGCAGCAACAGCATACATCACCAATTATATTACAAAAAGTCCATTGAAGACACACACAATGCTTGAAATTATCAAAGGAGTGTTCAACAGGAACTCAGAGTTTCTGGAGGGTGATGACTCAATGATTGAGAAGGCAAGAAAGTTGATGGTTAAAATGGTCAATGCACTCACTGTCAAACAAGAAACAGGAGGACCTTTGGCATCTCTGTATCTTCTAGGAAATCCTGATCATTACACAAATTTCTCATTCAAAGCATTCTTTTGGAATTCTTATGTCAATGAAGTCAAGAGTTCTTGGACTGAGGAAAATGACACTGCAAATTACCAACCAACAAAAGTAATTATTGGAAAAGTGAAAGGAAATATGGTGGCCATATCACCTATCTTGGATTATACTTTACGTCCCAGGCAGTATGAAGACATGACATTATATGATTGGATAAGGGTAGCAGAGAAGTACAAAATTCCAAAGAAAAGAGCTTCTAAAGGCAGAAAAAAGATGGAAGCAGATGACTTGGACTTAGGTTCTAGGGCCTCATTCACAGATAGTGATAAGGACATTGATAAGATGGATATTGACTCAGATGTGAATGAAGATGTGAATATGCTTGACTTGACACAAAAAACATTGGTAANTGCACAAGAGGATGAGGATGGATATTCAACTGACTCCACNCTNATTGCAAATGATGATGNAGATAGTGATTATGANGNGGAAGAAANATNNAGTGATTCTGAGAGTGATTCTGANGAAGAAGANNATGAGGCTCACAAGTCAAGTCATATTCAAAAGANAATCNATCCTCANTTTNTGCCAGATCATCCACACTATGAGACACACTCTGTCAANATACATNCTGAGTCAAAANCAAAGATTCCATCTTTTATTGGATCCCTGCCATGCCCTGATCAAGGCAATTATGATGANTATTGTGTGACCATGCTGACTTTGTTCAAGCCCTGGAGAAGTGGACATGACTTGAAGTCAGAAGATGAGATATGGGAAGAGAGTTTTAAGAGGTATACATTCACTCAAGGCCAAAAAGAGATCATGAAATTTATGAATATCAGACATGAATGTTATGATGCTCGAGATGACTTCAGAGCACAGCGCATCAAGGCTGGAGCTGCCAAAGGACTATCTTTCATAGGAGGCCAGTTTTGGAGTGAACTTGACAAAGAAAACATGATGGAAGAAGAAGTATACAGAGCAGGCATGGATCATCTAGACAATGCATTTGATGAGAACAACATAAGTACTGCAAACTTGAAAAAGGCCATAGAAATGGCACAGATTGAATCTGTTGTAGGTGCAGCTGGATGGCTTGAGCCAAGTACAACCTCACAGATGCCAGTTGATCATGCTTGGACCACTGGACAAGAGAAAAATGCAGCAGGATGGAAGAATCTTCTTGCCACCAAAAGAGCAGAGATTCTAACACAGAAGCAACATGCTCCTAATACTCAGAACACTGAAAGTCCTGACAATCCACCATATGATGATCCTCCAAATGATGTTGTACCTATTTACAAATCATATCTAACCAAAGACTTCAGAGCAGACAGTAAAGAAGACCAAAAGCTCATTAACTCTTATGTGAAAAAGTTTACATTGAATGAGGAGCAGGAGCGAGCCTTTAGAATCATTGCTAATCATTCTGTCTCTAAAGTTAAAGATCAGCTCCAGATGCATATAGGTGGAATGGGAGGAACTGGAAAGTCTCAAGTGATCAAGGCATTGACAGCCTTCTTTGAAGCAAGAGGCAAGAAATTTACATTCTTGATCATGGCACCAACTGGAACTGCTGCAGCTTTGATTGGTGGTTCAACATATCACTCTATATTGGGATTTAGAGGATCAAGTGGAGATGAAAAAGGATCAAATGGAGTCAATGAGTCACAACAATCTTTAGATGCCATTAGAGAGAGAATTGAACATGCAGAGTATATCTTTTTAGATGAAGTTTCTATGGTAGATTGTGGATCTCTGTACTCAATCAGCTGTCAAATGAACTTGGCTTTGAGAGTAGATGATGCAGCATTTGCAGGCAAGAACATGATCTTTGCTGGAGACTTTGGTCAGCTACCACCAGTATCTAGAGTAGGCCCAGCATTATACAGCCATGAGGTCAAGAGCATAATTCACACTACTAACTCTGTAAGACTGCAAAAGCAAAGCATTGGAAAAGCCTTGTGGCATCAAGCCACAGTAGTTGTAATTCTGAAACAGAACATGAGGCAGAAAACACAAAGTGAAGGAGATGCTAAATTCAGAACACTGCTAGAACATTGCAGACTGGCATCTTGCACAGAAGATGATATCAAGCTCATGCAGTCTCGTATTCCCTCTGAGGAAAACCCACATATAGATATAGCAAAGCCAGAATTTCGCCACAGCTCTATCATTACAGCAAAGAATGTATACAGAGATCGTATCAATGAGCTAGGCTGTGATAAATTTGCCAAAGATACAGGACAGACACTCCAAACNTTTTATGCAGTAGATAAGTTTACCTCAGGNNGTGGCAATAGAGGTAGAGGAAAAACAGCAATAGACCCTATTCGTCTTTCAAACCATGTTCCCCAAGACAAGGCTGANAATCTTCTNAGATTGAGACCTGGTGCCACAGAACACATTCCAGGAATNTTNANGTTGTGNNATGGAATGCCAGTNCTTATNAAGAAAAATGAAGCTGTAGANCTGAATGTCACAAATGGAGCAGAAGGCACAATTACTGGNTTCAAGTCNTATNCTATATCTGATACAAAGCAAGGCTTAGANACTATCTTTGTGACTCTGAAAGATCCTGCNACTNCTATTCAATTNGNGNGACTAAAGCTCAATGAAGTTCCAGTGTCNAAACAAAGCATGTCAATTAAAGCAGACATGCCTGATGGAACACAACTCAGAATCAATAGAGANCAGGTGCCAGTTCTTCCCAACTTTGCAATGACTGACTATGGATGTCAAGGTAGAACCCGNCCCATCAACATTGTAGANCTAAGATATTGCAGNAGTCACCAATCTGTATATACTTGTCTTTCACGTGCTTCTACATTGGAANGAACAG
This sequence comes from Dentipellis fragilis, assembly GCA_004679275.1. NCBI lineage: Eukaryota > Fungi > Basidiomycota > Agaricomycetes > Russulales > Hericiaceae > Dentipellis > Dentipellis fragilis. Next base: position 19,045 of record SEOQ01000504.1, read on the forward strand.
TGATTTTGCGNATGTGNGATACATACAAAATCTCAGGAGGAATGTCAGGTTANCTAAGACAGGAATTCAGAGAATTNGAAATGCTAGATTATATCACAAAGCTNAGATTCAAANGTCAACTGAAACCAGGTGTAACAGGAAATACCAGGAGTAGTCTGATCAAGTCTTTTCAGAAGGTCTATGATAATTACTGTCCTGATAATGTTNCTGAAGCCATNAGATGGAGTGCAGAAGANCCNATCTTGATAGCAGAAGAGGATGATGAGTCCTTTGTATGGCAGAAAGTAGGAGANAATAATACAGTTGTAAAGACAAATGCAAAAAGAAAGAGAAAAGACCAGCATGATGATAATGATGATGATGTNANNCNTGTACTGAAAAATGATATCATCTCTGATATCAAGCCTCCTAAGAAGAAGAGAAAGATAAGAGAAGTGAATCTAAATGACAAAGTGAGGGGTATGACATGGAATGAGAATACTTGGAGCTGTGCTTATGACAGCTTGCTCACCATGTTGTCACATTCATATTTGACTAGTACCAGAAAGTGGAATGAGAAAGTCAGCAATGCCAACCAGTTGTTAGATGAAGTGACTACCTTTTGGCATCAGATACAAACTAGGGGCTCATTTGATTATCTGGACCAAAGTAAGGATTATCTTCAATCTCATCTGCACCAACAGTATCCCAATATGTTTCCTATGAATGGAGTTACACCAACTGACATAGGAGATGTTGTTGAGAAACTCTTCACTAGCCCTCACAGATCACTAAAGATTGAGAAGTATTGTAAATCATGTGAGACTGTGATAGATTCTCATGATCAGCATACATCTCTGTGGCAGCTGGATCCTGCAGCTACCTCACAACCAATTGGAACAGCACTCAAACATAAGTTGATACTACCTCTCAAATCAACCTGTCCTCAATGTCATAGTAAACTTCATAAACAGACAACCATTCAGCCTAACAATGCTCCTCCATTCTTGTCTATCACGTTATCACCATCAGGTGCTTCTCCTAAATTATCTCAGTCTCTATCAATTGGAACCAAAGATGCAAAAGTTACTTACAAACTGAAAGGTATCATATATCTTGGAGGAAACCATTTCACTTCCAGAATTATAGGCAGTCAAGGAGATGTGTGGTATCATGATGGTATTGCCACAAAGGAGAAATGCCTTCATGAAGGTAAGTTGAGTACAATGAAAGATATACATTATGCAAAGGACAGAAGATCATGTATGATAATATATGGAATTGTGTGATAATTTGAAATAAAGATATATCCACCCTCATAGATGAATCAGAACCTGCCGCTTGCCGGCCCACTCCTCACTAGTCTTCAGTGGTGGAGTTGGAAGTGGTGGGAGTGGTGTCAACCACTCTGGCCTGGAATCCTTGGCGTTGTTGCCCCTGTCTAGCTGCAGTGCGTTGTGGGCAGTA